>CAJNOQ010000438.1:0-50654 GCA_905250885.1 Didymodactylos carnosus | reverse complement strand
CTCACATGAGTAACTGAGTACTCACTGAGTAACAATACTCAGAAATTGTTAGTAGTACCAATATGAGTACTCATGGACGAATTATGAGTAAAGTCGTACTCATCGTATGAGTACTTTCACTAGGGTTTGGTTTTTGCTTTGTTATGGATTTTCCTCCCTCTAGTTGTGTCACCAAACAGGCTAGCTATATGTTTCTCATAATAATTCCCTACTGTTTTTAGTATTTTTATTGTACTGGCAGTGTAGGATTATCAATGTTTTTATGTTTGTTATAATGTATTGGAAATTTTTATATATCAGTTTTTGCAAGTGCCTAAGGGCGTCGCAATAAAATGCAAAATGCAAAATATATATATGTATATATATATGAGATAAGAAAATGACAATGTGTTTATTTTGAATCATCATTAGGGATGGCACTTTGCCTTTATCGTCAATGTAACAGGTAACGGAAACCTTCTTCTTCTGGAAAAGTAATGAATAAATTATCTTGTTTGATTGAAGTAACCCGTTTATTCATTTGTTAGCCCTTTGAAAGTCACAGAAACACCGAATTAAAGGATAGATTTTTGTTAGTTTGGTGATACAAGTACATTCTAATATACAGAACTCGTGTTAACCGCACAACGTGGGATTTCAGTCCAAACATGTGTTTTGTAAAGCTCAAATATCGCGTAACTTTCTCTCTTTTTAGTATCAAGCCGAAGCAGAAAACCAAACTCTCTATCTTGTCACTTCTTGGCGATTGTTAGAAAAATGTCTGTTGACAGTATTCTGATATATTGTGTTCTTTCAAACTGGCAAAGATATTTCCTTCTTCATCGTCAGAGAAAACAGACCATTAAATAAAGAGAAAAATAAACGAACGGTAAAAGTCTCGTTCTATTGCGTTTAGGTGTCTTGTTAGATGTAAAGATTGCACATGTGAATAACTGCGAACTCTATTAGAAGTGAAAGTGCACATCTCAGATATATCTGCGATGTATTACCGTTACTTTCTGAACGGATCCCATTATCCGTTACTAGTAAGTAGTAACGGAAAACTGTTACTTTTCAGAGTAAAGTAACGGGAACGTACCACCCCTAATCATTATCATAATATCGCTTATTCCTTTGTCATATGAAGTAAGAGATAATGTGGTGGAAACTAAAGGATTTTTTCTTAAAAAAGCGGTCCTAAATACTACCAGATTACTAGGTTTTCGATTTGTTTATTAAATCAATTAGTGAATATTCGTGTTGACAACATGTTGACCTATAAGATAACAGGCGCAATTGCGCCTGTTATCTTATAAGTGATCAATGAAAGATGACTGAGTAGTGCCCGTGAATTTTAGTAGCCAAACATATGTAAAATAACTTAAAATCAAATAAAAATACCTTTTTTATTAAAACCAATTATGAACTTTGTATAGTTTCCTACTTTATCATGCGTAAAAATATTTTGGAAAAACTTATGTGACCACTGACATTCGATCAAATTTTCAATTAGTTTAAGATATGTGAGTAAAAATAATCAGAATGTATGTAACTGAATTACAATTGTCAAAAAGTGAGCTGTTTATCTATCTGCCATAGATATTGAAAATTTTATTAGTGTATCGATATATGTAGGCAAGAACTAATGCGAAAGTGAAGTTAGAACTGCGTTCTAATATCAGCTCTCCATATCGCAGAAAATATAACCAGCATTCAAGGAAGTTTGTTTAATCCATTATATTTAAATTAAATGTCGTGCTAGTGGTAGTATCTACTGCGTTGAAAGCAAATAATTTAGTTTTGTTCAATTAATTTCTTTTCTGGTTATGAAATAGTTATTTTCAAATATTGTGATAAAGTTTAAGAAAGTAGGAGGATTCTGTTGCGTTCTTCAATTTCATCTTCCTACAAGGAGAGAGGATGAAGACATTTGACTATTTTTCTATCATTGTATTGGAACATGTACTTATTAAGACACATATGGAATATTTTGAGAATTATTTATTATAGAAATACAGAAAAATTCATTTTGTTGGTCCATTCAAGTAGAAAAACTGTAAAGTTCTTGATCCATAATAATATAAACCAGTAAAAATGTTGAAGTCGATATACGCGTATTTTAATTTTACGCGCTAAAAGATTAACACAAAATTAAAGTGTTGAATTTTGTGATATTCAGTAAGTATCAAACTTACTTCGGAATTAACAACCGTCTAATAACCGGATCATTTTTGCAGCCGGCAATGAATTCCTCCTATTGATAAACTTACTCTTTCAATTGATAAATTTTATAAAAGTGAACAAATTGATTTGTACCTTTGTCAATTTTTTGTTCCCGGTAACATCAAACTGTTTGATTATTTCTGAAGCACGATGTTTTGGATCTCTCTCGCCTTTGCGCTCGGTTTCACCAACTAAATCATACATGGCAGATATCACTCTGGTCATTTCTGATTTATCAATAGAACCACTTCCGTTGATATCTAAAATCAGATAACATCCCAGGGTGAGAGTTGAGGTTTTTGTCAGTTCTGTAGTTAAAAGATACAGACATCAAAGTAATGTTTCAATACGCTACTAAAAACCTAAAATGTTTCGTATGATTCTAGACACTTCAATCTAAAAATCTGGCGCAGGTGCTTTTCTAATTCCGTAATCAGATTCATTTTTGATGCATAGAATAAGATATCTCCTTGTCCTTAAGATACTCAGGATAAGACATCAAGATTCAATCAAATACGTCGGGATGCCTTATTCAAACGGGAGACTGAAACGTGCAAAAAAGAGATGAATAAAAGTCTATTTAAGATGTACAAATAGGGTAGAAAGAATGTTAGTTTTTCTTCTTGACATATAGGCAGGTTAAGAAAAAAAGGACTCAACTATTTGCTAGTTATAGGATTTTTCACTTCATAATATATCTGAGTATATGTATGAGAACAGCGAATGGGCAAACTACCGTTTTCACCAAAATGAACACTTTCAAACCGATATTTTAGTTCACCATGGGATAAAAATGCGAGGTTAGAGTTTTGACTATTTTTGCAAGACATATAGAGCCAAAGCTCTTCATTTTAGTTCAGTTGAGACGCAGACTCTATACAGATCTGAATTTCATAAAGCAGAACACACTAAACAGAAGAAATTAAGTATAGAAGAAGTAAGAACAAATAGTCAAGGAGACAAAGCTACAGGTTTGTTTACATAAAATAACTGGAATTTCGATGTTTCACTAAGCAATAAGTATAAGACAACGAAGAAGGGAGAAACGAGCGTTACTTTGTAGGTTTGTAGTAAATAAATCTGCTTTATTCTATTGGTTCAAAAACACCGTTATTGTTTGTTTGTTTGAGAGTATGATAGTGGCTATAATGGCCGAAGAAATATTCCAGATATAGAACGCTTTTCTCTCTCCATTTCTTTTCCATTCTTTTGCTAGAGATGTCTTGAATGACTACGTAATTTATCCGCTGCTTATGGACGATAAAGAGTCTTGGCCGTAGCTGGTGTCTCGAACCTTTTTGATTTGTTAATGATGCCTATCTAAAGCACATAAGCTATTTTCTTGAAAAAGCAGCACCTTGGAGATGTTTTGTTAAGACATCAAGGCGACTAACAGTAAAAAGATGAGAAAATGCACCTTACTTGCCTCCATTCTCCACCGTGGACGCATTATGAAGCCGTCAGAGTAGTTTATCGAGACAGTTTTTTTGACAATGTTATGAAGTGAAAGTCGCAAATCGCTTGCACTACTTTTAGCTTTATGTGTTACCTTTCAAACAGAAGACGTATGGATCGTCCTTTTCTGTGTTTTGAAAAGAACGTGAAGCAAGTTTAAATGTCAGATACATACGCAGTTTTGAATTGAAGATACGCAGATGAAGTAGAAAAACTATTCTTTCAGATAAACCGTATTAGAGGTACTTTTCATATTAATAAAATTTCACTACATTTTATCCTTGATAACTAGCACGACGATGTTGGATATCTTTTATATTTTCAAAGATTTTTGAAGATAAAATAGTCAGAAAATCGCCTAAACTTATTTTTTTCGCGGATAGTTATAGTTTCTGAAAATACACATTTCAGACTAGATGATGAATAAAGCACAAAAATGGGTTTCGGTAGAAAAAGTGTCGTACTTTTAAGAGAGGACTCTTAAAAGAACGATAAGAGTTTTCTCCTAGAAGTTGTTGTGTCTTCGGCTAGAATGCAGTAGAATACATACCATACATATCGAATGCTAATGTAAGTCTTTGTTCTAAATCACCCGTCTGTGTGAGAGCAATAGCTAACATAAATTCGATGAAGTCGATTGTGCCATTATTATCACGATCGAATGTCGCAAAAGCGTATTTACAAAACTCTTTTGCCTTTCCTCCTTATAACAAGAAGAACACAGGAAGAATTTATATGAAATAATTAAGCGAGAATTACTTGTACCTGGATAGAATTGTTCATATCTTAAGATGATGATGAGCAATATTGAAAAGAAGTAATAAATTTTAAATATGTTGTTACTTTTACTTACACGCTCATAAATCGATCTTTGCTAAGTTTACCATCTGGACCTAAATAAACTTTTCATATTTCGTGATCTTTTATTTTTTATGGTTGAATTTTACTTACAGTCACGGAGAAATCCTAGAATGTAAAACAAAAGAATGTAAAAAAAAAAAAAATAATTTGACAAACTCTTTCAAAGGTGAATGTAGTGTTGTTTCGCTCAACGACAGTATACCTGCATGCCAATCTTTTATCTGTTGTTCTGTAAAACGTGTGTTTGCTCGTAGCATTGCAGTTTGTTTTGATGTTAAAACGGTTTTATCATTTTGCGACGAGGTGATTGTACCCATTTTTATTTCTTTTATTAATTGAACACAAATTATTTTCAGATTTTGAACAAAAAAATATTTAATGTTCGGAAGACTGCTCAGTAATAGAAAATAATGTTTTATTTAAATAATGTTGAACTTATATAGACGAAATTGAAATGACTCAGAAAAATCAAATAAATAATGTTTCACCTTTTAATTTTGAAAAAACAACACATATTTATCTTGATATTGAGAATAATTCTAGGACGGAATAAAGTTCGTCTATTCGATGATGATTTTGTAACAAAAACAACATTAAACAACACACAATTAGTACAATTATTCAGGGATATATTTATTTCGCTTGACACAATTTCAAGCCACGAAATCATATAGAAAACGTTACATTATTATACGCAATCATGAAAAAAATTGTGTTACCGACGCTTGCATCCAGATTAAATGTACATTTATCTAGCTTGATCCTAGTTGCAGCCAAATCAATGTAAATTTTTCATCTAACTTCAATTAAATGCAACTAGCTGTTGCCGATTAGTCGATTGATGGAACACCCGTTTCCCGCTAGAATATGATTTCAATCCGCTTAAAGTCTATAAATGTACCTTTATTCTAGATAAAAACAAATGCTAGGTATATTTTTGTAGTTCGATTCTTTCGCTTGTCTTTGTCTGAGGGTGTCTTTAATTTCATAAATTTAACACAAATCAAAGTCAAGCGATTTTAACAAATAAATGACGAATATTTTGATGTAGAATGTTCAACCTCACTGGTAGAGTTTAGAAGTTTTAGAAGGTATAGAAGAGGTCCATGATTACTGTTTCACAATCGTCGATCCTTTAAACTACACTGAGATTATCATTAATTCAATTGTTATTTTAGATTGAATAACATGTTTTTCTTTTTGACGGGAAATTGTTATCGAGTCCAGAATCATAAAACAAAAATGTTCCAGGAGATTCTGGGGAACAAAGGATATAATGTTTGCTAAGACACTAAAAGGACTTTCTGCTTAGAAACCTGAGTTGTTTTTGGCAAGCTTAACCGATTCCAACTCTGGAGTCCAACAAAATTTATTTAGTGTGGACATGTTAGATGAACAAACTGAAACATTAGAAGTACTATCAACGAAAATACTCCTGGGATTAGTGTGGAAAATAAGAAAAGAAGTGTAGCGGAAAAAGAAAGACAACGGGAAAACATTTATTATTTATTTCATTTAATTGTACGGTTTTCATTTATAAAGTAGATAACGATGTTTTCGAATAAAAAATAAAAACACTTTTCAAAAACAAACACAAAAAAATGACCTCTGACAACATCGAATCAGTTGTATAATTTTAATTGTTGTATAATATATAGATTAGGAACATTAAATTTAGCTTTATAGTTTTCTGTGAACCTAAGCTCATTAGTTCGAGTTCATCCGTATTCATAAAAAAGTGATTTTGTGTTTTTTGAATGTTTAGGTTTTAGAAAACCATATTGGATTTATTTCTCCTTAGAATATGGAAGGATAATGCTTAAATCATAGTGCGAGCAATAAAATGTGAACTGGAGACAAATTTACAATGGTCATTTTCAACATATATTTCTTCTTTAATTTAAACTCTATTCCATCTAATCCTTCTTTTTACTCATAGATTTCCAGAGTCTAGCAATCACATTCAATTTTGACTTGTAAAAGATTTTATTCTTATAGTTTGTTTCCTGCAACAAAAGACTAGCCATCTTTTCATCAATGATCGATGTTTAACAATTCATTTAGAAAAAAATAAATCAGCTCCTTCTATTTAATATCTAATAAGTGGCGTCGATACATTTCTGTAAATTCCCTCTCTGTCCCCGTGAGAAATAACACTAAATATACGTCAAAGGATAAAAGCAGAAAACAGTGCAGAATACTGATACAATAGATTGTGTATATACAAAGTTGTATAAAATGCAAAGATCCCGGTTTCTGAAAATATTTTTTTTTGTAATTTTTATCCTGAAATATAGCCATACTTTTAATGACGGTGCGGTTTCGATCCCATTAGAGTGGACTCAATATACAGTGAGCAACTGTGTGAATTTATTTTTGTTTTGTTAGATGATATATGTGAAAACAAAGTAATCCACCGTGATGAAACGACAAAACCAAAAGAAAATATCTCTGCAGCTATACCTACTTATACATAAAATATTATTCGTCATATTTTCGCACTCTATTTTGTTACTTGCACACTTTACGATAACAGAAAGGTGCTCGTATCACAAAACTAACTGTGTGGCGAAGCAAGACAGTATCTGTTTCAGTCAGTTGATAAGCCTAATTTGACATTTTATGGTCTTCATTGGTATTGATATAGAATAATATTCCACATCTTCATCAGACTAGTACCATGTACACATACATACTAGTAGTAGATAGATAGAGCGCAGTAAATATGATGAATAACAGTCTATGTATACGGACAGCTATATTATATACACAAAGAAAACAAATAACGTTACACAGTTCCTCACTTATAGCGACTACACTCTAACCACGATCTTTTCTCCATTTTTTATACGAATGCCAGTTTTTCGTGTCCTTTTCTTGTTTTATCCTGCCCATACGCGAAAATAAAGTATACAGCATCCAAAATGAGACAATAAACAGATAAAATAGCAACTTCGAAAGAGATAAAAAGTTTTTATTAATAATCCCTAGTGAAACTTCTTGTAACCAAGATCTTGACTTCTTGAATTTTTTCAGTAAGATCTTGATTCAAGACCTTGGTAAGAAAATATAAGAATTCAAGAAATTTCAAGAAGTCAAGATCTTGAATATCTTATAATTTCTTGACTTCTTGTACCAAGATCTTGGAAATTCTTGAATCATCGTTTTGTTTTACATTCTAGTGTAAATATAAGTGCGAATATTTTCACACTTAGAATAAGTTCGATTTTTTTGCTTCGTGACCATAGTTGTTTAAGGAAGAATCTATGATTCTATATCGTCGTATATCCAGTGGCTACGACTGTCATAAATAAAAACAAAATGTAAAGAAAATTTGTCATTCTTGCTCTTGCAACATCTTGAGTGGCTTCACTCAAGATCTTGAAATTTCTTAATACAAGATCTTGGCCAAGATCTTGAGTGACAGATTCAAGAATCCAAGATCTTGAAACATCTTGGCTTACGCCACCCAAGATCTTGAGTGAAAAATTCAAGAATCCAAGATCTTGACTTCTTGGTGTTTTTTCCAAGATCTTGTGACATTTCTTAACCCGAGATCTTGGCCAAGATCTTGGGTACAAGAAGTTCCACTAGGGAAGACAATTAAAAGATCATGAGACACTTTTGTATACCGTTTCACAATATTTAACAGGCAAAATAGAATTTTTATTACATATGAAATTAATTCAGAAGTGATTTTGCTGAATTGAACAGTTTTATAAAATAGAACGTTACATTCGCTTAAAACAGCATAGTGACGTCATATTGCGTTCATATTTTCAAAATGAACTTCTCAAGAGCTGTCATATCCACAAGTCAACAAAGAAATATACTATCTTGAGAAACAACCATCGTAGTAGAAAAATGCATGATAATAAATATTCAAGTATTTTACTCAATTATACTTCAAATAAGTGTTGAGCGTCGATTATAGTTGATAAAAGAATAATATAAATCAACAAAATAGTTAACTTGATCATGAAGCCAAAACGGAAGAAGAAAATTGTACTACTCAAGAAATGGTATGAAAAATGCAAAAGAGTGTTGTGAGAAGGACATTTTGTCCAATTTACCGAATTTATGGACAGAAGAGATCATTTTTGTAGAGATACTAAGTATATTTTTTAAAATAATACATATAAGTATCTCATTGCCTCATAATAATTTTATAACTAAAATTGATTAGCTCTTTTTGACTTGTATTTTCTATTTTGCATATGCTGAGTTTATTATTTCATGTGAGGTTGAGCTATTTTGTCGCATTCAATAATTATATTTTATAGTTTCGATGTTCTTGGAGAAGTCGAATAATCAGTTGTTCGATGTTGTTCTGACTTCTCGTGAAATGAACTTCTATTGTATTCTGTCTCTTAAAACATATTCAGTAGAGAATTGTGAAACAATTCTACTAATAGTAGTAATAGAGTAGGGCGTAAATTCGTCTTTTTCTTGATGTGGCATGCAGAATCTGTATGTGGGATATGTGGACATATGTGCATCTTGTCGTATGTGAGGTAAAGAATTTACGGTCGACGATAGAACTCTAATTAGAGCTCTACCGTTTAGTGCTTTTTCTTATGTGACATACAGAGCTCTGCATGCGAGAAAATGAAAAGAATATTTTTTCTATATTTCTCTCTTTTTTGATGTCTTCGATAAATCATCATTCCAAGTAGAAGTGAAAATAAAACTTCTTTCCATACAGCAATTAGTTTTACAAGCGGAGTAATTCCATTATTCTCACCTTATTTTTGAACTTTTTCCAAAACGTCTTCCACCATTGTGTAGCTGAAAGTCTCAGTAATAGAATGAAAAAAAGGAGTTAGACTTTAGCATTTGAAATGAGGGAGATCTTAGCAGTATAATACATTCTACTTTAAATACTAAATTGAAGACTGAACAATTTAAGCAAGGAAGGCATTTTATAGATTAAATATGATGGACGAAGTGATTGATGGAATTGTTCTGCAGAAAGAAATGACGTCATATAAGAAGAGCGCTCTATCTGCATCTTTTTTGTGTCTGCATGATGTTGTATCTTTTTGTCTGCATCTTTTTCTATGTCACTGGTTGCCGTTCTTGTGGGTATTCTTGCAAGATTCTTGTTTCTTGGCATTTCAGACAAGTATCTTATTAAGTAAAATATTTTACATGTATTTTTGTCACAAGAATCTTACAGGAAATCGCTTTCTTGTCAGTTCATACAAGAATCGCGAGACGGATTCTTGTCTGAATGCACAAGAAAGCGATTTCCTGCAAGATTCTTGTCTTGTAATTCTTAAAAGAATCCTGCAAATAAATAGAATGCATATATAATCCATTTTCTGTCTTCTTTTCTTTTTCTTTTCATATATATAGGAGCTGGACGCTCTGATGCCAATACAGGCACATGTAAAGACTCGATTGTCTGTTGACAAGAATCTTATGAGATTTAAAAGACTTTTTAAGACATCTATATGTATAGTATTGAGCTATTCTATGTAACTTATATATAGAAGGGGAATCGACAAAACAAATTGATGATTTTGTCGTCAACAAATCTTGCCACTTCAGACAAGAATTTTTAACGAAAAAAGATGAAAAATCAGTAAAGAGTTAAAAGAAGAATCATGTCTGATCTATCAAGACAAAATTGAGGATTCTTGTCTGAAATGACAAGAGACAAGAATCTTGCAAGAATATCCACAAGAACGTCGACCAGCGTATGGAACGGAAAGAAAAATGGCCTTTTTTTTTACCGCTTTAAGCGGTCTTTTTGCTTTTTTTTCTTTCCCTCCTGTGTATATTCTGTGTGCTGAAGAACAATTTTGACATAGCTAGACTACTACATTTATATAGACAGAAGGGAAAGAAAAAAAAAGCCAAAAGATCGTGTGTATCATCCTTTAGCTATGTATCATCCTTGTCTGTTCTGGCGCAGCTGATACAAGAAACATTTTAAATGTAAAATGTCTCTTTTTTGACCAAAGTTTTAACATTTAGTCTACATTTGTTGTAACGAGACCGAGAGCGAGACCGGGGTTCTCGTATACTCGCTCTCGTACCCAGGTATAGTCTCGTAGTCTTGTGTCTCGTACCCGGGTATAATCTCGTAGTCTCGTGTCTCGTACCCGGGTATAATCTCGTAGTCTCGTGTCTCGTACCCGGGTATAATCTCGTGTCTCGTTAGTAGTCGTATAATAGACTAAAACCTGATACTATTTTATAATCATTTATTTTAATTCAATGCTTTGTGACTAATAACCATACTTCTTGCTAGAACACATAGGTACTTTTCTGTTCACTTTTCCGGCCGGTTTGAAAATCGTTCTAGGCCTAGTGGAGATCGGCTGGTCTAAACTTTTACACCCGACCGGGCCAGCCCGGTTACAACTCTGTTTCAGAGATGAAAGTTCTAAGCAGATCATTCATCTCTGGATATAGTGACAGAATCAGAACTGACTTTACTGAAAGTGATAGTTTCAAAGATTTCAAAGCTGATTCCGATCAAAGAATTCAGCTCTAAAGCAGCACAAAAAGTTTCCTGTAAATAGCAAACATTTCTAAACTCAGAGAAAAATTTACAGCAGTAGATCGAATAACTTAGATTATCACAAACATGTAAGAACAGTGTTGCTATGAGTAAGCAGAGGTTACTATTAGTATGAAACGCGTTTGCGAAGTCCTCAGCACCATGGAATTACTTGAGTCAGTTCTGAAAGTATTGATAAGGATATTGAGTTCTGTATCAGTGAATCTTTTTTTCGAGTCTGTAGAAAATAATTTTCAGTTTTTTCGACTCTGATTCAACCCTGATAAAACAGTATCACTGATTCAGCTTTGCAGACGGAACTGATCATCGACTAATAATATATTGTCTATAGTAAGAAAAGCTAATGGATTAAGTATAAAAAGAATACTTGGCAATAGAATAAGAGAGAATTATTTCCATTAACTCTATGGATTTGCCTATTGAAAAAAGTTGATGAATCGAGACTTCTAACTATTAACTAGTCTAAGGTCCATATAGCTCAAATCTTTTTACCCTGTATTGCCATGCATTGTGAATCACCATAGAAAAATAAATAATTCTTAAGTCCTAAAGTTTCCATTCCATCGCTCTTGGGGTCACTTTATTATGTTTATAACAACAATATGACTATCAAACTCTTTGCCTTATCATAGAGAAAAATTATATAGATCAAGTCGATAGATACACTTAATACTCTTTATATACCTCAACATTGTTTAAATTTAAACTTCAAATATACCGTTGTTTGCGAGTCATACAGTTTAAATTTCTTATTGCCAACCTATACGATTGTAAAAATATTTACGTCTACTAAATCAGCCACACTCATTAGTTTTTCTCAGGCAAACTGACACACTTCTATCGGACATGAAAACTCAATAACCATACACGCACGCTGTTGATTTATTAACGAGTTTAATAACTCAGTTACGCTATGAAAAAAAACTAGATTTTCAGTTTGTATCTTCGAAAATTCTTTATCTCCAAGATTTTATTTGACGTAACTTCTTTGAATCTCTAACGTGCAAAACGAAACATTTACAAAGAGAAGTATTTCTAATGTTTTTCCTTTTCTGCCAAATGACGATGTCAACGTCGGTATTTTTAGACTATTATTTCCCTAGAAGAAGCGACGAGTACGAATAGTTTACTAATAAAAAACAATAGTCACAGCTGTGATAAGTAATTTCTACTGAATCGATTTTCGCTATGTTTCTTTAATAGTTTAAGTTAACAAGTCCAACTCGGTAGACACCAGCGACTTTTTATGCAGAATTGATGACGGTAAACAGATAATATCGAAACTGAACTGTTGAAAAATAAATCATTCAAGTTATATTTAATATGTTATAGATTATTAAATCTTAAGTCGTCCAATAAGAAAGTGAACATTGTGAAATAAAATATAACATAGGTTTCTTTATAGAATAATTTTAGAAAAGAAGAACATTTATAAGAAAAATGTGTTTAATGTTCTATTGTTTTTCAACAAGAGACGAAGAAGGTGGTTGAAAAATAAAATAATTTATTAGTTGTATTCTTCAAGATAGTTACATATTTTTTTTCTCTTCACTACAGTTACTCTATGAATCATCTAAAAAAAAAGTTAAGAATTGTCACTTTAACTACAATGTTAAAGTCTCTGCTATTTTTTCCTTCTTTATTCAGTTTTTTATCCATCTTTTTATCGTTCGTATTTTTTATAGTTTATCTTGAACTTATGTGCATATAACATCATATTGTGCATTTATTAGTGCGAAAACGAAGAAAATAAAGAACAAAAACAAAACATAGTCGAGAAGAAAATTTTTTTTATTTTTTATACTCTGTATAGTGTGCTAACATACGTAGTTCTTTTTTCGTTCGATGACTGGATAGTAGCAATATTCTAGAAAATCCTTGTTGATTCAAACAAACTAAAGAACAGAAAAAAAGAAGACTACAGCTATATAAATGCACACTGCACATTTCAAATAATTTTACAGACACATCGAATGCATCATAGTTTCTTTTGCTTTTCATTATAACTGGAAAAACCTAGAATAGTAGAAAAACAGTTAAATTTTTTTAGATAAAATATTTAATCTTGTGCCAATTTCTCATCATTATTAATTAATCACTTTATTTGTGTTTCTTAACAACAACAAAATGGGTAACGCTCACTCATCCGACAAAGTTGATCCAACAATTTTAACACCAAAACAGGTTCAGATGTTAAAAGCCAATACAAATTTTTCTGAAGAACAAATAAGAGAATGGCATGCAGGTTTGTGTTTTTGTATGTTCATATTGCAAAACAGATGTCTCTAGTTTAAACGATGAGAGAAATTACAATCCTATAATTTTCTATCTCTTATTTCAGGATTTCTCCGTGATTGTCCAAATGGAAAACTTAGCAAAGATCGTTTTGTTGATGTTTATGAACAATTTTATCCAGGGTATATTTCAAGAGGAAAAATATAGCGAAGAGAAAAGCAAAAGTGGATAAACCTACGTTTTTTTGTTTTTCATAGAGGAAAAGCAAAAGATTTTTGTAAATATGCTTTTGCAACATTCGATCGCGATAATAATGGTACAATCGACTTTACTGAATTTATGTTAGCAATAGCATTAACACAAAGTGGTGATCTCGATGAAAGACTTGCATTGGTTCGTTTCTATTTCTACATGTTTCATTTGAAAGTAGACTTTATCTTGTTATTGTCACTGATAGGCCTTTGATATGTACGATTATAAGAATACGGGTACAATCGATACAGCAGAAATGGCTAAGGTCATCTCGGCAATGTATGATTTAATCGGTGAAACAGATAGAAAAGGCGATCGTGATCCAAAACAGTAAGTTAGAAAATCTGTTTGTAAATTTTTTTTCACATTTTATTTTCCTGTTTTTTTAGTCGTGCGGAAGAAATAATTCGAATTTGTGATGTTACTGGTAATAAAAAATTAACAAAAGAAGAATTTGTTGCCGGATGTAAAAATGATCCAGTTATTCGTCGTTTATTAGTACCCAATGCATAAGTAGTCTCTTATTTGATGAATCCTGAATCTCAGATGATATTAATGACACCTGTGAAAAACGATGAACTCTTTCCTATTTCTTTTTGTATGTGTGAGCTACTAAACGCTTCTGTCTGTTAAAAACACATTATTCTTTACGTTTTCGATACTAGAAAAAAAATTACATTGTAATTTTTTTTCTCTTATGTATGGTGTGCGTACGTACTCAAGCTTCTTCGCTATTGTTATTTTTATGGTGTAATATGTCGCTTAAAAAGAGAAAACAAAACATAATTTTTAGTATTTTATTCTCTATATAATAGATATTTGCTCATTGTAATTGTAACTCATTTATTTTTTTAAATACATATTTAGAATATGTTAGTAACGTAGGTTTCAGAGGAGGGAAAAACAAGAGTTTTGGATTATTTTCTCAATGCAAATTGATATAAGCTTTATTCTGTCAGAATATGCTGTCAGTGCGCTTGTTTGTATACGGCCTGTCCACGTAACGCGTCATTCCATCACGATTTTTGTTGTTTTGCGAGTCTCTTGGCGTTCGAACAAAAGGAAACTATGGGATTGTTTACATCTAGTCTTGTAGAGAAAAGTGAGCTGAACAAAGTATGATATTTTCCGTTTTCGCAGAATATCGTGGTCGTCAAGTACAACAAAATTTTTACGAGCCCCAATCAAAAGTCCACCAAAACGGGGCTCGTAAAACTTTTGTTATATTTGAGAACCACGACACTCTGCGGAAACAGAAAATATCACATTCTGTTCAGCTCACTTTTCTCTACAAGACTGGATGTAAACGGTCCTTGAGTTTCCGTTTGTTTGAGCGCCACAAGACTCGCAAAACAACAAAAATCGTGACGGAATCACGAAAAGGCGACCGTTACGTGAACAGGCTGTATAAAGATTTTTCTGTTCTCTTTACTAGTTGACTTCAAAGAATCAACTAGGACGAACATAATCCAATAAGAACCCAGCAATTTCGTACGACGTTCAACTCTACGGTGTTTACAGTCGGTGTTGCAGTCGGATATTTTTTTAATAACTTTGGAACCAACAGAGCTAGCCAGTTGCAGTTTTCAGTTTTATAAACTAGACTTCGAGGCACATATATCTATGGAAAAATAGAGTAGTTCAATAAGGTTTACCATGATAAATCTTTCGTAGCAAAATATCCGACCTTGCCATTTTTAGAACTTGCATAGTAACCTATACTCAAAATCTGTCTGACATATAGAATAAACCTAGCTCTATTCATTGCCACAAGTGCCAACCTTCCATCTCTGATGGTCCGGGAGCTACAGGCATTCTCCGAGGATCTTTCTATCTCTGAGCTGACAAGTCTGGAAATCTAAAAAATACTTGAAACATAGGTAATCAACTGTCGTGGCAATGTTTGTTTTTGTCTCCAGATTGAAGGGAGGATTCTATTTTGAAACAGATAGTAGATATCGTTTTTCTTTAATTGTTTGCACGTTACAATAACAAATAATGTGTTTTGTCGTATCCTCGTTATAGAATACCAGTTCTCTGTTTCAGAAGACTCATATCCAAAGGCTATAAGTAAACTGCGGCTATATTTCCATGTAAACACCGTAGAGTTGAACGACGTACGAAATTGCTGAGTTCTTATTGGATTTTATCCGACTGCATTCTATTTTGAAACAGGTAGTAATAAAAGACTAAAAAGTCTGTTAGAAACAATCAGAAGGTAAAATTCTTGTATAGGGGACAAATTTTGAAATCTGTGGCTATGTGGAGACATTAAAACAGCTTGGTATAGGTCAACACTTATGCCGACACGTTAGTGATCACTCATTAAAACAAAACTTTCAACCCATTAATGTTCACTGGCGGTTTAGGCAGAGCAAATGACGCCAGTTTGCAAAAGTTTTCCTCAAGTTAAACTTGATCAGAAAATTTCATTTTTATGTCAGAAAGATAGAAAATTGTGTCTAGATTTTATGCATACGTTGTTTTAAAAATAAGCATGTCCCGTTCTTTCACAACAGTAAAAATACCCGAGCCCACAAAAATCTCAACTGCAAAATCAGAAAAATTCAAAATGTAATTTTCCCCCCTTAAGTATTTTGCAAAAATTTGGTTCATGGTCTATAAGACGCAGAATTTTTCGTAGTATATAGCTGCGTATTGTTTCTTATACGCTTATTTGTTACTGTTTTATAAAATGGAAAACAGCAAAAAGATATCTTTGACCGACTAGATGGTACTTTATTTTGGAGACTTCCCCAAAGTCCTGACTTATAAAAATTATTGTTTTTATATCAAAAGATACAAAATTTCAAGCTCTACAAGATGCACTTCTTTCTATGGGTTGTATCGCTTTGTTAAGGGATGACAGAGTTGAGATATCTTCCTTTGGAGGGAATGGCGCCAAACACAAATAATGACCCAATTGTGCTGTAGGCTGTTTTTACGGCTCTAAAACTTTGTCGAAAAATATCGTTTTGTGCTTCAACAATTATGAATTTATTGTAGTTTGTAGTACCGTGTTTGAATTGCGCGAGCAAAACTTCTATGAAGATATAAATCATTTTTTTCTAGTGAAGTGGTGAGCAGTTGAGATTTTTGAGACTTCCGATCTTTTGAGTACAGCGAAAAGACGATTAGATACTTAATCTAAACACAGCACTAGAAACTAGAGAAAATTCTGCGTCTTTTAAGCTCTGGAGTTGACATGATTATCCAAAGGATGAATTGCAAAGTGGCGTCATTTTTTCTGCCCAACCCATTATATGGTACGTGAGGTAGAGAAAAGAAACGGTAAATATAACATATGACAACTATGCGATAAGTTCGAGTTATTTTTGCTACTCCCATGAAGTTTCATGAAAAGCAAAGGCCACGTTTTGTTTAAATTAATCCAGACACTCAACTATGAATTTGGTCGAGGTTATTTTTCAAATTTTTCCTCTACATTGCATTATGGCAGATATTTCAAATTGAAAGTCCTAAAAGGATTAATAATTGAGTTAATTAAAACAATTTAAAATTTTATCCAGAATGAGAGCAAATCTTGGCAATCCGGCAATTTGTGCGTTTTTGCTGGATGCTTTGAACAAAAAACAGTTGTTATCAGACATTTTATCATTCATGAGGATGTACTTTAATATATGATATGTAATTTTGATTTACGAAGGAATATCATAGCTCAGGAGCTAAGAACCAGAACAAATAGTTTCGGAGCTTTAATCGTAGTACTATTTTATATGTTCTGGTGCTCCCTTAGCGTTTGTAGATGTTTTGCTAAGGCTGGATATACTCAAGTTGTTGTGCAAATTTAGTGCTTGCTATTAGCTGTTATCGTACCCATTTACTATCTATTGTAGACAGTTATATATCAGCGAGATCACCAGGAATAGAAATCGAGTGGATATAAGTCAAGCAAAATGAATTATTACTGTATTTGATAAACTGTTTCTAATCCCATCTGAAACTAAAAGGTTGACCGTATTTTTTATGAAACTTTTTACTTAATTGTTTTGATCAACTTGTCAGATGAGTAGCCCTGCTGTAATAATTTGTTGAACATTTTGGAAACCACCTTACTGTATATATTGTAATCCATACAAGTTTTGGATAATCTTAGCAACTGATCTACTACCACAACACGATCCATACCAGAGGGAAAATTATCATTCAAATTCGGATAATTCATAATGTAGAAACTAAACTAGAGCCCTGCAGGTTAAACCTAACTTAATCTATAGGTCTTGTTAGGTTTAGGTTATGAAATTCTTTATAGTTTCGGTTGTAGATTGCGGTATTGATAACCTATTTTCAACCTAGACGAAAAAAAAACGATTCTGAACGACTGTATTAAAATCAACAATACTCAACGGCTTGAATAGGGAGTGAACTTTGGGGGGAGGGATGTAAAAAATTTTCTATGTCTAGCGCACTGAAGGTTTTTTTGGGGGGGGTATAAGAGAAAATTTCTTTTTCCTGTCCCGAAAAACAAAAACAGGTTTTTAGTTCCGCTGGGAGGAAACAAAAAACTTATATTTCGGAGTGTGTGTACCTTCCCCGAATAGCCTCCAACATTCAGGCCTCCGCCAATACTTGAGTAATAAAGCGTAATCTTATTGGGTCAAATAGCTGCCACGAATAATACCAGCTATTACTCCTTGACACGAGCTGAGACTTTCCCATGCTTTCCTTAGCACTAATCGCACCAACAGTTACTTTTAGTAGTCGAACGGATGTAATTCTGAAACCGTTTAAGTGGCACTTTATCGCTCAATCGATAAAGTTCAGACTGAGATTCTCTAGTTTAAACTGAACTATTTTTAAACTGAAAAATGACACAATCAAAACAGGAAGTTCAGAGAAAAAACGTACATTTGGTAAAACTAGATGGCGAATACACAGCAATAATAGAACCTTCGTAGCGTCCAGAGCCTAAAGTGGAATTGTGGCCTACTTTTAAAAGGGCCTCCCTACTCAGTACGGTATTGTCCAAACGATGATATGAGTATAATAAGTACGTTGAGTTGATAAGAAAATAAGAGTATAAGAGAGAGACAAGACAATGCTCTTCTTAATATGTGTATATAATATAAGTTACAAACATGTAAGAACAGTGTTACTATGAGTAGGTAGAGATTGAACATCTCTTATGAGGATAGATATACTGCTCAAGATATGAGTGAGATAACTTAGGCACAAAGCTATTCAATCAACCGATTTTTGTCACCTTTTACGTTCATTGTTGAGCTACCCGCGCTTAACGGTTATTAGAGACTATTTCGACCCTGGAGAAGCCACATTCCCTTCGTCGCACAATCACGTTCGTTTTCTACACGTCAGAAATGAGGCATGTCCTTCTGTACAGAAGATATGCTCTATCAGAGCGTTTCCTCATTATCTGTTATGTCACAACTCAAACGACAAGCTTCGTTTCTGTTGAGTCTTGATAGCAGAAAAGAAAAACATAAAGCAGTGATGTCATAATGAAAATACTTAAGTGATGTTGGTAAAAACATCACGTCAATTCAGTCCTCTGATTACAACTGACAGCAGAATGAATACAAACGTTAATTTCATATCCTGAAGAGAGATACAGCATGAGTTATCAGACCGATTGTTCAGTACTTGTGGCAACGATGAATGTTTGAAGCAAGTACAGAATGGTGGTCATATGTTTTTAAACTACAGTCATATGTTACAGCTAGGTTTGTGTGGATACTTGTTTGTACCTGTTTTTACCTTAAACTCTGTTCTTGAATTCTTTATTTTTATTTGTGATGAACCAAGCAGAGTTTTTCACACACATTAGCCCCACATACTCTTTCTTGATATATACGAAAATATCTCTGTTTATGCAAAAATGAATGAGACAGATATAGCCTCGATTATTCTAGTCAACAATGTAAATAATAGTCCAGATTGCAAGAGCGAGAGAAAGAAGTGAATTCTATAAAAGAAAAAACAGAAAATATCTTGTTTGTGTACTGTATGTGACAAGTGTGAACACTAGTCAGATAAGAGAGAAACAAGTTGAATTATAAAAATTCCGAGAAGACGCAGTTGATAATAAAATTTTGATCAATGAGTATGATACTGCGATAAAGTACATCTTGAAAATTCTGCTGACTTTTTCTTTTATTACTCGAGCTTTCGTTACGTTTCGTTTTAGATAAAGATCTTACAATTCCTTGAAGTGTTGTGTGAATCCCAAGCTTCAGTTGCTTTCTATCAACGTAACTGAATCGAATTCTTCTAATGATAGTAAACCTTCTGCTGTTACTCAATACACAGTCTCTATATGGCCTACAACTGGTCTACCAGAAGAAATGGGTCACTTAGTATTTTACCAATACCTCTGTCAGTTTTCGTTCCCACGACTCGAACTTTTTTTAAGAGATTCCGCGTTCAATTCTCTACAAAAACTATATTGAACATTTTTTATACATGGTCTTATATCGCAAGTTATAAAGGACTAAATTAAAAAGCTATTTTTTAGGCTACAAACTGATGGCGACTGAAGCTTGCAGTGTTCTATATTCTATCTATGTTGCTTTATTTATATCATGTATAAAAATGTTCAATATAGTTTTTGTGGAAAATTGAACGGAGAATCTTTTGAAAAGAAGTTCAAATCGTGGGAATGAAAATTGATAGAGATATTGGCCAAATACCAAGTGACTCGTTTCTTCTGGTAAATCCGTTATATGAATATAAATGCCTGGCTTCTAGAATTTGTATTAAAATAACAGTCATCGCCTGTTTTTTCTATAACTTTGTGAAGCTCATCACTATGTATGTCGTGGTAATTTTCAGCTCGCCCATCGAAAAGTGTCACCATCATTGATTTTGATTGTGTTTAGAATAACGACGCGGCGGATATATCAATATTCTGATATATCCAACTATATCCTCATTTTTAATTACAATTGGATATAGCCTTAATGAATCATCGACTTATAGGTGTATCATGATATGTCCAAGATGATGATATAGTTGGATATATCCGAAAATAAGTGCGAACGGTTTTTACATCTTACTTTTTTTCATCTCCGAGATATCCCACTATATCTTTTCTCAAAAAATTTTTGACTGGGCACTTTGCCATTCTCCCTCCTTTACACTTCAGAGGCTTTCTCCATATAAAAAAGATCAAGGGTCAAACCCTTGACAATGCATATTTGTGGATATGACACAATTTCAATCGCTTGCGAATGAACTGATTCTTGAAATCTTTGAATATTTCTGTGCATATGATATTATTCACTCATTCCTTCGATTAAACGATCGTTTCGATAGACTACTTGGCAGCCTGCAGTTTGATCTGAACTTTCAAGGCATCAGCAAATCTAGATATAACTTTATCTGCGAACACTTTCTATCAACAGCACAAATTCGTTCTCTGCGTCTGTCTGAAGTGACGTCCAATTACGTTAACTTATTCTTCACCCACTTTCCCAAGAACACACTGGTAAATCTTCGCTCTTTATCCTTGTTCGACATCAAACCAGAACAAGTGATCAAAGTCATGGTGCCGCACTTGTTCTGTATGACACAACTATCATCACTAAGACTGGCTATGGAATTCAGCGACCCTCAGGACACGATGGCTCATAATGCTTTTGAAGAAGCCACTGCCGTTTGCCTACTTGCAAACGATTTGAAAGTAAACAACACTCTCACTAAACTTCATCTTGCACAGAACCAAATATACGATAGAGGAGGTGAAGTCCTGGCAGAAGCACTGAAAGTAAATAACACTCTTACTAAACTTGATCTTAGATGGAACAAAATATTCGATAGAGCAGGTGAAGCACTGGCGTCCAACTGTCTAATCGCTTTCTGGTCGAAACCTAGTGGGTTATAGGTTATCGACCACGCTGATTCCCAATACTTATCTGAGACTGGCCGCTAGGCCTTCCTAGAACGGTGTTTTGGAAAACTGATTTTCCAAAAACCTAGAAAAGTCCCTAAAACTTCCTCTTAATAGATCGCGATTGTAGCCTACGAAATTCTTATCAAAATGAGACATCTCCCACCTCTCTACATGACCGTTCTTTGCAAAGTTATAGAATTTAGGACTTTTCTTGTAAATTCTATAACTTTGCAAAGAAGGGTCATATAGAGGTGGGAGATGTCTCATTTTGATTAGCAAGATCCCTCCTGTGAGAGTCGTTGTAAGAAGATGGAATAGTCGCTCTCTAGTATACTTCGGAGGCAGCGTGGTTTTGTTTTTTTCTGGAAGTTTTCCTTGATCTGACAGCCAAGGGATGCTGTTGCTAGATCTTAGACGTTTTTGATCGGCAGCATCACTTTGCCTTAAATACATTTCCAAAGAATCGCAATCAATAATTACCCATCCAAAATAAATTTGAGGTGGAAACATGTTTCCACCTCAAATTTATTTTGGATGGGTAATTATTGATTGCGATTCTTTGGCAATGTATTTAAGGCAAAGTGATGCTGCTGATTAGAAACGTCTAAGGATCACGAAAGGAAGCACTTTTTTTCCTTATCCATTAGATCCCCTGTTTCTTTGTATGTTTTTCATGTGTGATTGTGTTCTATGTTTCTTGAATTGTTCAACATGAGTTGAAGCGCTTAAGACTTACTGCAGTTATACGAGTTAGACCGGATGCCTTGCATTCAAGGTGAGACTTCAAGGAGAGTTAATTTATTCAGTTAGTGAGATGGAGCTATGATCTCGAAAGCCGGATCAGAACTGATGAGTTCTGGTTCGCGGACAAATGATATTGTTCAGTGGCCATGAGTAATGTAGAAGACGCAATGTGAAGTCTTAAAAATGACTTTTAAGTAAAGCGATTTCAAATCTTTTGTCTTTATAAACGTCGGTAAAGTCGAACGCAAGTTTTGGAAATAGACTTATTGTCTTTTGTTATAATTATTTATTGAAAAATATATGGATGCTTCGGATTTTTTAATTTCAATCGATATAATTTAGCTACAAATTCGATGTTCTCTAGCAGCTTACTTCCATGCTAATCTCCCTCCCAATAATCGCTGGATAGATTCTATACATTGTATTCATATAATGACACATCCTGCAAAGTCATGTCCTGATAAATTATAAAGTTTTTATCGTGACATTGCTTAGTTATCATTTTCAACTTCTAACTACAGAGGCGTTTACATTACCCTAGTTACACAAATTATTTTAATTGCATTATAAATTTTTTTAAAGTTTTTAAAGGTTTTTTAAAAATAAAAATTGTAAGAATACAAAGTATACTAAGAATTATTTATCTATTATTAAAAATTAGTTAATATTGACCAAGGGAAAGAAAGGAATATTGCATTTTTCGAGCTGTATGTTTTATCCCGATAAAGTTATATCTTTACCGTTACATATAACGTTTTTGTTTTGCATGCTCCATGTATAAATAACCCTGGCCCTGTTTATAACATCTTATTTTCCACGCACATACTTATTAAAACGAATAAATATGTGAACATACTTGTTTATTACCTAAAACTTTTAACGAACATATATTGCGCACACTATAAACTATTAACGATTATCTAATTAAAATTAGAATTGTTGATTTTACAATTGGGTAGCCAGATTTAAAATTTGACTGATGAACTTGAGACAGAAGTCAAACTAATATTTAAATCTCTTTGTGATTCTAACTCTGATAACTTGGAATTTCATCGTTTAAGATACATATTGAGTTTGGATGAGACTAGTTTTTGCCTGATGGAATCACAAAGAGTTTAAATATTAATTTGACTTCTGTCTCAAGATCGTCAGTCAAACTTGAAATATGGATAGTCAAATTTAAAATCAAGAATCCTAATTTTAATTAAAAATTAAATTTATAAGCTAAAAATCGCAGCTAAAAGATAAATAGAAACTTCATTGCTTCTTCTAAAATCTGACTGCTTGCTCGAAGCATGATATTTTCCATTCAAATTTAGCGCACATATATTTCATACTTAAGTCTATGTCTTAATATTTTTGGTGTTATATCAGTCTAGCTTTTCTATGACCCTACGTGTTTTACAAAAATCAAGTTCCGTTCACTTCATCCAAACTTATCTGCAAGATTTCCTTGTAAATTTTTATCTTTTGTAGGTCTAGACCATTATTTTCTGGTAAAACTTTCGTTCAAGATCTTATCGTAGGAGCACATACAGAATTTCAGTGCATCTTGCGAAGTTTTGTAAGCTCTAATGGTACCTTGATTTTGAGATAACATTTTTCACAAAAATCAGCAATACGGATACTTTGAAATCTTGTAAAAAAGTTACAAGGTCACACGAAATCTTAGAAGAACCTACATGATTTTATAAGAATCCACCGGAGATATTTAAATCGATTATTCATACTCGAAAAATAGTCGAAAACCAACAAAATAAAAAGTGAACAAAAGAACAGATGTTGACAACATCACTAGAAGTTTATTTCTTATTTTCAAATCTTCCGTTTTTCCGAAGACGAATATTGTTGAACAAACAAGCTGACCCAATAAACATCTCAAATTAACCCATCAATCTGAGCGAAAAGATCGATCATTGGCTCAACGAACGAAAATACGGGTAAAAAATGTTATTATCACACATGAATGGTAATATCTAACCATGAATTTGGTCATTTACCGAAATTTTGAATTTTTATCTAACAGTAAGACACCGATTAAGCCAAAACAGGCACCCGAAACATTTCGGAACTATCATAGCTAAAAAAGAGAAATATAAAAATCGGGGCTCTGAGGAAATCCGATGTTGCTTTTACATCAGAAAAATTAAGAACACGCTTGATTCTTGCTTTGAAGAGGATGGATACTTTCGGTTATCCATCAATAAATTATTTTCGTTTTAAATAAATTTAAAAAATTTAATAAGATTAAGTATTTGTAGTTTTAATACAATAGATTCTGATTGAACAATTCACCAAACGTATTCATCGTTTTACTCGCCATAACGTATGCAGGAGAAATGAGGTGATCATAAAAGAACAAGATAACATTCATTAAACAGTGTTTCTTATACAAATTTTGTGTACACTTGTATTGCACCAAGAAGAATGGTAGATCGAAGCAACAGGCTAATAGTATAACAACAGCTATTGGCCACCTTCAATAGGGCTGGTGTTGCAGCAGTTTTGTCTATTTCGCAGGTAACAGCCAGATCCATGCCAACTGTGTGTGCGGAGGTGCGCACTCTCCAGTGAGTTTTTCTCCCTGGCATTCTCCCGTGTATTGTGAGAGAAACGGCCTTTTGATCCTCTTAATTTTATTTTTAAAAAACTTCTCCCAAGCGTGGCATCTTTCTTGGAAAAAGCACATTTTATCTCCTGCTTTTTTCTTTCGACACACCTCCCTTGAACGACTAGGATGACTGGCAGCATTTTTCTCAAACCTATTCTTTGTTTCGTCGCTTTTTGCCACTTTCGACATTTTTAAACGAAATAAGAGATGAAATACAAGAGAAGAAAAATAATTTTGTGTAAAGTAATTTTCAGTTTTTTCCACTCTGATTCAGCCCCGATAAAATAACATCACTGATTCAGCTTTTCAGACTGAGTTTTTTGTAGACTAGCGTGATCCCTTTAAGCATGTCTTTTTTAAAAGTAACGCCAAAACATGCGTAGAAATTGAATGCTGAGAATAAATATGTGCTAAAATGCCATGTGTAGGAGTTGAACAACCTAGTTTGGTGCCATGTACCTTCCTTCATCAACACTAAATGTTCAACACCACCCTTATATTATTCGAAACCTTACAAAAATCTCTAATAGGAATGTACGGTTCTCGGTTCCGGAATAGAGAATCGCAGTTCTAGAACCGAAACCGCGGTTCCGGTTTTCGAGTTAGAACCAAAATGAAAACGAACATAATCGTCCGAACCTAGAACTGCGGTTCTCGGTTCTTAGCTTAGAATCGAAAAAGAACTTTTGAGGCAGTAACAATTCAATGAAATAGAATCCATTTTTTAGTAAACGAAAGGATCCTTTTAAATGAGGACAGGCAAATATATCTTTTTGTAGCTTTGTCACGAGTGTGTTTTCATTTTGTTAAAAGAAAGGCAAGACATTCTATCCCATGTAAAAGAAGTTGCGCACAAGTGTACCATATGAACGCTAAACATAGTTTCCTCGAGATAAAACTGTAGTACCTGTGATTAAAAGAGGCTCAGTTCCGGAGAAAAGGAACCGTCTAAAGAACTGTGGTTCCGGTTCCATTGTCAGAACCAGCAGTGCAGTTCCGATTCCCGATGAAGAACCAGATATAAAAGAATCGCGGATCCCGTTCTTATTAAGAATCGAGAATGGAACATCGCTACTTTTTAAACGTAACTATTTACTTTTTTTAATTACGGCAACTCTAACTGAAACGTGGCTTCAAAACTTCGAATGTCGTTGGCAACTTATGGCTTATTTCAGAGATTTTTGTCTGTTCGCGACTCACAAACATGAAGTATTTTTGCATGAAGAGGTGGCTCTACCTGTAGTGATCTGTTCGTTATATAGCGTACCGTAAAGTCGTTTGCTTATCACAAGAAATCAAACTAATATGTATGCAAAGTGGTGCGCAGATCGTTTTTTTTTGTTAGAATTAGCGTTTCAAGCTTGTTAACTTAAAATTTGGACGAGTAGTATTAAAAAATTCTCCGATCATCTCGTAGAAAAGTTATCGTAGATAGACATTTGTGGACAATCGTAGCTTTAATCTTCAAATTGATCTTTATTGTCTTGTGTATAGTTGTTATCAAAATCTTCTCTAGTCAATTCTTGAACAGTTGTTTCATATTCTTCTAACCGCCGAGATTCAATACTATTCAAAATTGTTGCATTATTAGTCGGATCCAACGATTTTAATTTATAAGGTGCCGGGTATTGTTGGTCGAACAGAGTTGTCCATTCAATGTTATTTTGAAACCACAAATTACGTTTCAATTCACTTGCATCTGATAGTGTACATCCCAATCTTTTCGAAACTTCTTTGTTTAATAAATTCTTGACTATTTGTCGTGCCATACCGCTCACTCTATTTGGCCACTCAAAACGATTTAGACAAATTGTCTTCACGTGAGTTTTGAACATTTCACGCGCAAAAAATGGCGTCATAGACGTTAATAATTCAAAAAGAATTACGCCCAGTTGCCACCAATCGACAGAAAATGAGTATGGTTGACCTAAAATGCTTAAGCTCGAAAAATATCAAAAATAAATTGTTTAAAACGAACCAATAAGCATTTCAGGTGGCATGTAATCAGGCACACCCAGAATGGTACTTGTTTTACTTTCACGATTTGGCAATACTGTAGCGAAACCAAAATCACATAATTTAATGTAACCATTTAAACCTATTAAAATTGTTTCTGATTTTAAATTTCTCTTAATAAAAAGGATCTATCTATAAGAACGAACTATTTCACGTTAACGACATACATAGATAATGTTTAGTTCATGAAGATATTCTAATGCAAGAACAATTTGCGCCCCATAAAAGCACACCGCTTTCTCTTCCAACCTAAAGTAAGTACAGGTTTTGCAAGAAAAATGAATGTATGTACACAACTCATACCAACGAAATCGTCTTAAAAGATGAAATAGTGTGACACCCGTTACATATTCAAATTTAATCGCATAACAATCTTGATCATATTCCGTGAATGATGATATAAATGTAAGAATATAATTTGACTGCAGTGCGCCAAGTAAACGTCGTTCTTCGTGCATACGTTTATAAATATTTTCACCTAGAGAAGATTTTGGTGACACATTTTTTAATTCATATCGTTTCAATAGATAAATTTGATTATTGACCGAATCTCGAATTGAATATGATGAACAATAGGCACCTGAACTTAGTTTCCTAATTATGTCATATTTTTCATTAGATGATGGAAACAGTGTATCAAGATCGATTGAATACAATTGTTGAAAATTAAAACGTTTAGAACCACTAATGACAGTAGTTTGACAATAACCGGGTGATGATTCAAATATACGTGGTGATGTCAATGAGTACTTTCTTCGTCTCATTCTATATTGAACTTCATCAAGACTGATTGCCGAAGATGTTATCTTTACAACAGTCGTTTTCGGCAGCATCACGTTTTTCTTATTTTCACTTTCTGTTATCATTGTCAGCATGGTTACCAGTTTTATTGACATTTTCTGCTATGCTACGATTGTGAAAGTCATAGTAGCAGTCTCAAAAGAGACCAATTATAGATGTACATTTGATTCTGTTAGGAGAAAAGCGATGAATGAGTGTGTGAAAGATGTTAGATGACAATTACAAATGTCATCGAGCACAACAAAATATACCTTTGTTTTGTACAAATCTGACAAATTATTTGCTTTTTATTTAGAAAAACAACTTTGAATTTTTCGACCAGTTTGATAGTAGTGAAATATTTCGGTCGTGTAGTGTAAATCTGGAAAGCCAACAACGCTTCATACTTATGTACGCAAACTTTCATTTGTTTATCTTATTTTTCGTTGCTACTCACGGCGTAAATAGAACTATTTGAATTATAGAAGTGTTTCAGAAAAAGAGAAAAAAAGACGATACAATTATCTCTTATATTTGATTCTAACCAATATCTTACTTTTTTCTTACTGTTCGTTCATTTATCTGAAGTATACCAACGACCAATGAGAGAAATGCAATTTAATGAATACGATCTACTCAAGAATAAAGTACATATATATTCGTTAATAGATGAGAAAAAGAAGAGACGAGTCAACATCTAAAGGAAGAAGAAGAAGAAGATAATGATAAACTATGAGCTGAAAAAATACCTATGTGTGTATATATCGAATAAAGAAAAGCAAAAAACAAACATCGATTGGTTGAAGCGTATATATGTGCAACGATTGATGGAGGGTTAACAAAAGATATATGCCATTTTTATTTTTATATCTAATAACTCTAATCTTTTTTCGTTTTTTTCTTTATATACGCGGTTATTATCTACGATAGGATATTTTTGTTTTATATATGCAATGTATGAAAGACATTAGCAATGAATGCATGCACAAAAAAAAGAACCCTAAAACGATGATGAGGATGATTATTAGAGATAATAAATAATGATGACGTGATACATAGTGTATATAGTTCTCTCTTTTTTCTTATGTCTTTTTTCTTCTCATTTATGAATTTCGAATATTCAACTGATACTACCCGTCATCGTCGATTATAATCGATCTTTTATCTGTTCGACAGACGCCAAATTATAATTACTTAAACTTTATTATCGTCATTATTATTTGTTTCACGAAGTGATATCATCAAATGATCTGAGATGTTGACATCTTTTATGCTTAAGATTTGATTTGTATAGAAATGACTTGATTTAAAATAAACAAACATTGCTGTAAGATTATCTACCGACAGTTCAATGGCCCATTCGGTAAGTAACATAAGTGTCTCACATCACTCATAACTCACATTATTGTTGACAAGTAGTGGGAAAAGCTTCGTCTGCTGTATAATACATCGTCTTATGGAAACCATCTTTGACTTTTTAACAACATAGTCAAAATTTTGAATATCTAGAATAGTTAGCCGATGAAAACATTTTTGTTTTTCTTTATTAAATGTCAATATTACACTGCAGATGCAAAAATCGATCATTTGACTAATACAAGTTGACTAGTAGTTTTCACAATATCAATACTACGTAATGTTTGACCATATTGAATTTTGTCTACTTTTATCTATCGGACTCTAAGGTTCGACTTTATTAATATGTAAGATTACTTGTCATTTCTCCTCGTAGCTTGAAGCCAATGGAGAAGCGTATTTAGCGGCAGTGGCCGCAGCTGCAGCATATTCTAATGGTGCCCGATCAGAGAATAGTTATGAACAACATGCTTTATCAACCAATCCCTATAGTCAATCATCTCACTTATATGCACTGCCATCATCATCAAACACCAGTTCTGAAACAACGATGAAAATGGAAAAAGATCTTATTTATAGGTAAGTTGAAAGTTTTTGGTAAGAGAGGATGTGACTCCTGTTTTCTATAGTCTTTTCGATTTCCTTTATTAAATTAACTCTTCATCTTTTAAGTAACATTTCTTTTCGTTTGTTACGGAATAAACGCAACTTTTGTGAATTTTTTTTCTCGAGAGAAAACATGAAACTGTGAAGTATTTCCTTATTCCCATCAGTCAATATCATCGAGGGATAGTTAACGTATCTTGATAAACGATTGAAATAACTTATCTGCAGTTTAACATATTGTTGTTAACCGTAAACGATACAGAAATGTTCGAGTACTCACTCATAGGGGATTCAAAAACATCTGATATTTATCTTTACAAGTTCACAATAATATATTATTATATATTCTTATACTTCTTTTTAGTCACCCATTATTCCCATTATTAGCCGTTATATTTGACAAATGTGAATTAGCAACATGTTGTCCTAGAGACTCAGGAAATTCAAGTTATGTCTGCTCATTATCGTCATTTAACGAAGATATTAATGAATTTACAAAACAGGTAGCTAAAATCTCATTTAAACGTTGTTTGAAAATAACAGCATAATTAATGATTTGATTCTATAAATCTCTTTGAAAACTTCCTGAACAATCATCTCTGACAGTAAAATGTCTCGATCTATGTTTTGTCGTGAATTCGCGAACATCATGCATAATTTGTCTATACGGAGTGAAGTGTGTATCCTTCATTGTCAGAGTGAAGATAGTTCGAGTACTTCAAATGATATTGCCACTGTGTCCTCTTCATTTAAAATAGTCAAAATATTATTCTATCTCATTAAATAGCCATCACTAATTGAAGCATACACAATTCACTCTTCTACCGATTTTTGACTAGTTGTTCAAGTTGTTGAATAATTCTATATCGTTGTTCATTAATAATACAATTGAATTAGATCTTCTATATTCAAGATCAAGTATTCTTACGTAAATCTGTTTTCTTTTCCTTAGCATACAATATTGATCGTCTATTATTATAACATATAAAGCGTTATATATGTTTATAATGAACAATATTGTCATTAAACTCATATTTCGCTCTATGAACAACTTTTCAATTTTTTATTGATACTTGAACATCTTTTCAATCTTTTTATTGCGGTTTAGATAGAATATAGATACTCGATATTCTTCACTAATTACTTTAGACTACTAAGATTTTGTAATGAAAAACTAGTTTATATAACTGAATAATGTCAAGTTTAGCTAAAACAGAGCATCTCTCAGTTTTGGCATCATGTTTATTTTGATGGTTACATTCTCGAAAACTATACGGATCAATCTTTCTTTGAATATTTTTCCACTACGTCTAATAATCATTTGTTAGTCGTATGATTAGCAAAACTTATTTTTGTTCATTATAATTCCCCTCTATGCCTGTGCATCTATTTAAATAAGTTTCATATTTATTTTTAGTTGAGAAAAGAACATTCCTGTTATTCATCGAATGGCGAATTAGATAATTTGGTAAGTATTATTCTCTCTTTTCATTTGTCTGTAATACAATTACAATTACTTACATCAAAAATACAGACAAATAATAAAAAATAATTATTATAGTCTAAAAATCATTATCTTGATCTGTTTGGATCGTCTTCTAAATCATAATTGACATCTTATCCAAGAACAAATATGCTATTACCTTTTTCGGTTGCAGTTAGAACTGATTACTGCCTGTTTTTTCACTCCAACACATTGTATGGCAAATGTATAGTGTCATCAAACGGTTCAATATCGACTATTATTGAATGTTTATTCTTAAAGAGAATAGTCACAGATGTATTGTTTATTCTTGTGAGAAATATCTGAAAAACTCAAAAAAAAATGCTATAACAACTATCCGCATTCTCTGTCCTAATTATTAGCTTTTTCTTTAGATGATTCAAGCAATTCAAGTGCTCCGATTCCATTTGCTTGAACTTGAGAAAGTATATATTACTTTTATCATCATAATTTTATTTTATTATTTTTATTTCTCTCTGTTATTTAAGGTACACGAATTGTGTGATAATTTTTGTCAACGTTATATAAGTTTATTAAAAGGTAAAATGCCAACTGATATTGTTCTGGATGATCAAGATACAATATTTTCAAAATCTGATGATGAACAAAGTCAAGATGGATCGAAATCAAGTGATGATTTTGAAGATATTAAACCGGTAAGAAGAAATAGATCTAATAGTTTTTAATATTGTATATTTGATCATCTGGCATCTTGAAAGTGCTTCAAGCTATACCGTATTGTCCATTAACTATTGAACACTTTGCTTACTATTTGTTGCTATTTTAAATGTAACGTATTGATGAAGATTTTTGCTTGAAGAAATGAAAAAAAAGATGTTCATCAATGATAAAAAGATAATTATGATGAGATGGAAAATAACAAAAAAATGTCTATTGAATGGAGATGATGATCATAATTTTATAATGGCCATCAGTGTATATGATGCGATATTGATCACTTTCCTCACCTTTTAATTGTTAGATATATATTGAAAGAACAATAGTAATAGGATATAGGATAAGATGAGAAAAGATTTCGTCTTCTTTTTATTCATCTTCCATATAGACGAAAGTAACGATTAAAAAAGGATGATTTTGATTTGAACTATAACCTCGTTCTTTTTGATAAAATTTGATAAGAACCCACACGGCCGTCATAGTAGTTAGACTATTTTTTGTACTTATCATAGAAAAAAATATGTTTCAGTTATACAAAATATACGTATTTTTTCATTTCAAATGATCCCGAGAGTGAGATGCCAAAGCTATTTCTCAATGACATGAAGGAACACTTGAATACATCTGATAATCGTTGAATTACATCCCGCCATTCTGGATTCCTTAAACTTGATATCTTCAAAATATTCTCCTGTTTCGAAGACATTATTGAATTTCAACAGTTAGCAGTGTTAAAAAATTTAATAAATAGTAGAAGAGAAAGTTGTTTTTTTTTCAAATTTTGTTGTTAAGGTTCAAACAATGTTTGTCAATGACGTGTGGAAACTATGTTAGTAGAATTTTTGTCGTACTAATTTTAGGAACGATCATTGTCCAGGTGTTCACCGACGCCTACACATCGTCATATTGTTAGTCACATTCAACAACAACATTCAAGCAGCTCATCTACATCAGACAGAACAACACCAAAACCAAGTCCAAATAACAATAATATAGTCTCCCATTATGGTGATAATATTAGTGAAGCGGACAAAAGTAGTACGTTAAGCGTGTTGTTAAACAAGAGTACAAATTTTTCTCTTTATTTTAAATTAGGTGAAAATTTAGAAAGTTCAATTTGTTCAGGAGATGGTGAAGAAGAAAATGATGATCTCATAAAACGGCGACAAAAGAAACGTGGTATTTTTCCGAAATCAGCTACAAATATTATGAGAGCATGGTTATTTCAACATTTAAGTGTAAGTGATTACTTAATGACATTTTATCCACACATATCTTTATCATAGCATAAGAAAATAATCTTCAAATAACGGAGATTACCTAACTATCCAAACATTTTTAGACAGTATCATTAAGGTTATATTTATCATGATCAAATACTGTTACGTTTTCCTATTTTTTTTTGTGTTGGCATGCATTAAGGTCAAAAGAAAAAAAATGAGAATAACCTCTTGTTACGTATACTCGCCGTAATCTTTTACATGAACAAAGAAGTTTGAAAAAATCATGAATTATTTTATTTTCACTGCAAAACTATTGATTATAGTACATTAAGCGTGCTCTCACAGTTTCTTTTCACTTTGCTGTGTGACCGGCTTACCTTGATTTTGTGCGAACTTGCCCGACTGATTTCCTCTATCGATTTTTTTTACCGAATGACACAAGTAGACTTTAGGTACGATCTTAACTCAGTTTCAATACATTCATTGAATTAAGGGAAAAAATTTCTATGAGTATATTAAAAACTATGTCAATTGTTGCAAGGGACTTGTCAACTGAATAAAAATGTGTCATTTTAAAATTATAAAAACATTAATTTTTGATATGTTATTGGGTTTCAGCATCCTTACCCATCTGAAGAACAAAAAAAACTATTGGCTACCGAAACAAATTTAACCAATTTACAAGTGAACAATTGGTAAGTAATTGATATCAGTAAGAGTGAAGAGTATTTAGAAAAGCTTTTTAATATCTGTGATCTCAAGAGTTTTGTAGTATTCTGGCAATACGCTAAAGTATTGAAAATACTTATAAGATTGACGGTTTTTTGTACCATAAATATAACTGTACCCTAGAGGTATTGATTTTTTTGGTTATTTGATTGTCAACCATCAAACGTTTTTCTAAATATACGTTGATAATCATTACATGATAGAATGAAAAGTCATCGATGATACATGAACACACACAACTTTTCGCTCAACTATACAGATGTCTGTTTGTATGTATGTATAGAAGAAGAAAAAAATAATAAATTTTGATCAATCCCGCCTCTGTTAGTAGTCACGTGACACTATTTTTTGTACCTAAATGAATGTGGAAAAACGATTACTAATCAAGTAAAAAAGAAGAAAAAAAAAAGGCGAACTTGAAATTATAAAGTCATTTTGCTCTATATGTATTATATTTCAAATAGAAAAATATTCGCCTATAATTACAATATCATCTAAAGATGAGAACCAGCGACGATGACGGTTCGATAAACTTTCTTTGTCACACAACAGTATTTTTCTAAACATAAAGATGAACGACATCAAAATATTTAACGAAAAAAAAAAATCATCAGGATTGAATTATGATCCTCGTTCGTACACCTATTAATAGACGTTTAGATTCATTCATGTGCACATAAAGAAAAATATATATATATATATATATTTACGTGAAGTTAATCATCTGTCGACATGGATGACAGGATAAGAGATTATAACACCTTTCTATTCATGATTGAACAGTTGACTATAATGGAATTTTGGAATTTGACATAATCAAGAATAAAATTTTGGTGTCAATCAATTTACACGAAAACATAATTGTTTCTCATCATAATATCTTTGCTCTGTGTGTTTGAGGATATGTTGAATATATCGAAATATATAAGCAAACTAAAAGAAGATCCAACATAAACTATGGAAGAAAAAAGTACTTGAATGTTATTGTGCAAATTCGATATATATATATTGTACCAATAGTCTAATAAATACTTGATGCAATTTTTGGATTTTGTTTTCTTCTTAAAATGTATACATATATAATTGAAAAAGATATAGGGCGGAACATGTATACATATATTCACATATGTAAACAGCTGCTCTTTTATTTTTCAATGCCATTTCTCATCCTTTTGTCTAAATAACGTGGATGCCGATGATGATGATGATGATGATGATGATGATGATGATGATACTTAACATTAAGAAATGTTATCTATTTTCTTTTTTGCAATATAAAGATCATTAATCATTTTTTGACTATAAACATTGTTGACAGGTATCAATCAACCGAAACAACTAAGCAACGAACTCCGTAGTATGATGAGAAAAAATGAGTCTGCTCTTTAAATAGAGAGCAGCAGTGGGGTGATTAAGATAATGATTAAAAAGTTAAAATAGATTTTCAGCTGTTTTGCTATTTATAGATATAAAAACAAAGAACTGTAACGTATAGAAATATGTCCTATAGTTCTTTCCACTAGATATTCTGAAGCGTTAATTCTTAAATCTTTGAATAAAAAAACATGCAAACAACAGTCACCCAAAAAAGATCTGTCAGATTAGTGAACTGTTTTAACAATAATGGTGTTATGTTACGAGAAATTGAATAAAGTTGGAATTCGAAGTTAATTGTCATATTTTACTTTTTGCCTGTTTCTGATGTTTACACAATTTGTTTATTTTTCTCGTAGGTTTATCAATGCACGACGAAGAATCGTTCAACCAATGATTGATCAGTCAAATCGCGCTGGTACTTTTCTTATTAAAATTAATATTTCATTCTATTTCTACCGTGGTCCAGTTGTCCTCTTCTTGAACACCATAGTTGAGATGGAAAGTTATACTCTATCTCTTTCCATTTGTAGCTGCTGCACAAAAAGGTTTGAGCATGAATAGTAAAAGTTTGCATGTTTATAATTACTGCTTCGTGATATGACGAAACAATGTAATGTGATTGACCCATGTATGAGATACCGAGAATTTGCGTGTCGATATTTAAACTTTCTTTATTGTCTTTCGTATTCACTTTTACATGCATCTTCAAATGCTTTGATCATGATGATGCTGTTGTACCGTTGTTTAAAATAACTTTTATATTTTAGTTATCACACCTGAATATAATGATTTCTTAACGAACAATCCGTATAATCCTGATGCATTTTTTGATGCTTCTCGTCAATATGTTTATCAAACAGGTAGGTATAAAGAGGAAAAGTTAAAAATTTAGTTTATCATATAATTTCTTTTAACTTTCATTTAAATTTAAGGTCTTTATGATGAAATGACAACCAGTTATCCATATGCATCTTACTGTTCATCTATGCATCAAAATTCATTATTAACCACACACCCACATTCTTCTCTATCTATGACTCATCCACCATTGAGATCTTATACAACGAATCCAAATACTCTATCAAATGTCGCCTCGCTTCATACCAGCGGGCTAGACGAAAGCTTGAAGTGATATAAGTTATGTTCAAGAATCGACTCGATATTACTCATCTTTCTTTGATTCGTTTATGCTGTACTTATCTAACATATATATATCAAATATTAGCAATAACAATTTGTATCGAAATTTTCAATCACATAAGATCCAAAAACAACTCATTGTAATGATATCAGTAGCCGATAATCGATATAACTGGTAAAAAAAGGTCATTTCGAATCAGATTTTAAACGCATATTGTTTATTGTTATCTTGAAATTTGTAATTTTTCTTGTCCTTGCTCAGTTTTCTTTTCTTTTTGGTATTTCGATCTTCTCATATTAAAACTGAAAAGCATGATGTATAAATAGCGAGAAAAAGAAATCCTTCTCTCTATGCAATCTTCTATTTGGTAACTATATAGTAAAACCCTAAAATTAAGAGCTCTTTTATCATTGATTAGTGTGTTAAAGATTCTATCAATTAAAAGGTTAACTATCTGGCAGAAATGCAATCTTTCTTTACAACGGTAACAGAACGATGATGCTATACAGTACAGAATAAATTGACTTCTCGAAAAAATATTCCAGTACTTTGTCTTTCTGCGATAGCTAATAAAAAAACGTGATTTTTATAAAACTTCATAAAATCAAAAACAAACTCTTATTTTTTTTTCTTCTTTTAAACTAATATAAGACAAATATACGATCGATGTACACTATCATTTCGTCTCTTTTTCTTCCACATTACACGAAAGTGTAGGTGAACAAATCTATTCTTTTATTCATTATTGACATTTTCTCTTATCGGATCGATGTTGAGGTTATTTTACCTGAAATACACACATACACACATCTGCATTTTCATGATCATCACATAATAGTCTCTCCTTTGTTATTCCTTTTTCATAACAAAGAAGAAACAGAATGCGTACAATAATCCCTATCGAAAAAGCATTGTCTTTTATCGAATCTGGTTCACGTGTATTTGTTCATGGTAATATACTGATAAGACAAGAATTGTTCTAAATTTTACGTAATACATTAGTATTAACTTTTTGTAATCTATAGGATGTGCTGCTACTCCACAATATCTCAATCGTTTATTGGCTAGTCGTGCAGGCGAACTTCGAAATGTTGAAATAGTTAGTTTATTACCGCTCGATGATACCTACACGAATCCAGATTTTAAAGACAGTTTTTTTATTAACAGTTTATTTAGTTCAGTACATGTGCGACAAAGCATTTTAAACGGACACGGATCATATATTCCAGTTTTTTTAAGTGAAATACCAAGACTATTTCGAGAACAAATTTTACCGTTGGATGCTGCCTTAATACAGGTATCTCCACCTGACAAACACGGTTATTGTTCGTTAGGTGTTTCCGTCGATATCACATTATCTGCCGTTAAAAATGCAAAAAAAATTTTTGCTCAAATCAATCAAAGGATGCCACGCATACATGGTGATGGATTTATTCATATAGATAAAATTGATTCGTATGTGGAATACGATGAACCATTGATTGAACTTGACTACAGCAGAGATATATCTGAAACAGAAAAGAAAATAGGACAATATGTTGCAACTTTAGTTGAGGATGGGAGTACTTTACAAATGGGTATGGGTCCCGTACCGGACTCTGTTCTCAAATGTTTGAATAACCACAAAAATCTTGGTTTACATAGCGAACTGATTTCAGACGGGGTAATACCACTCATGGAAAATAATGTAATTACAAATAAGATGAAAAAAATATTTCGTGGTAAAAATATTTGTAGTTTTTTAATGGGAACAAAAACTCTTTATGAATACGTTAACGATAATCCGAATATCTTTGCGCTCGACGTTAGTTTTGTGAATGATCCAAGTGTAATTAGACAAAATCCAAAAGTGTGCGCAATCAACAGCTGTTTGGAAATCGATTTAACGGGACAAGTATGTTCTGATTCTCTGGGTACGTTACATTATTCAGGTGTAGGTGGTCAGTTAGATTTCATACGCGGAGCAGCATTAAGTTCAGGAGGAAAACCTATTCTGACATTACCATCTCAAACGTCAAAAGGTCAGTCACGTATAGTAAATACGTTGAAGGAAGGTGCTTCTGTTACCACAACTCGTGCACACGCTCATTATGTTGTTACCGAATATGGAATTGCCTATTTATTTGGAAAAAACTATCAACAACGGGCTAAAGAATTAATTAAAATTGCACATCCAAATCATCGAGAACAGTTAGAAAAAGCTGCAATGAAACGATTTAAAAGGATCTATTAAAAAAAACTAACGAATGTTCGTTTCTGATTTGTACATATGACATTTTGAGAAATAAAAAATGCATAAAATCTCGGAAAAAGTAGAATAGAGTACACGAATAGACATCGCTTTGTCGTTCCCTACCACTAACGGTTAACAACCTAGAGAGGAGTTTGTTAAAGTTTATACTGAAAGTTCTATTAAGTATTTCTATTACTTTCAAGTTCAGTTTCAATGGTTGCTAACAACGATTTCTGATAAAGTCAAGTTCATAAACATTTATGTACTAGTGAGCTCTATTATGCTCGCTTCTAAGCAGGTTATTTTTGTTGAGTCGATAGGAATGTAGGACATAGTACAACAAGGTCATATTAAGACAAAAAAAAGCACAACAAAATTAAAATATAAAAGCTAAAGTTTCTTTCTTTTTGTTTGAAAACATTTTTAAAGAAGAATGAAAAAATAGAACTTCCATAAAATCTGACAACAAATCTTAACAGATAACATGAGTAAACAAAAAGTAATTGTCCTTAGCAGAAAAACAAGATATGGCATTGGCTTAAGATCGAAAAGAAAGAAAATTTGAATTAACAGAAGTAATTTTCATCAATCAATAATAAAAAAAAGAGTAAACAGTCTAAGCTCACAAAATAAAATAAAAATATTTTTTGCTATCATCACCGGTTTTCTTTTTTGCCTTAGACAAGAGTAAGGCTGTTACATTTCTAGGAGACTTTTGCTAGTAGTTCATACTTCATACTTTTCTAAAAACTAGAACTTTTTTTTGACGCATATAATCTTCTAAATTAAACACTCATTCTTCTAAAAACTTTTACCAGGTTATTTCATTATTTAAGATGATTGTTACATGTTCAAGCCATGTTACTTTTTAAGAGTTGATGGTGAATCAATCTCCGTATCAGTTAATGTACCATTCGAACATAAACTATGATTATTTATTATTGTTTTGTTATCAATCGATATCGAAGGTTTCATGCGTAAAACTTCTTTAGATTTTGATTTAATTAATGTTGTAAAATCGACAAACGATGGTGATGATTTCATCGATTTTGCACAAGTTTTACATACAGGCGCATGTCGATTACTATAAAGACCGGGTAGTGGATGATTTAATTGAATGCAACGTGGACAATAAATTTCGCCACAACGCCAACAATTGTACTTTCGTTGTGTCGAATCAAACGCTAGTGAACATGAACAGCGTAATGGTGATTTTAATGATTTCCAATCTAATGCGACGGAATTTAGTTCAAGTGCGAGTCTTTCGAGTAATAATGACCCGTTTTCAGTAGAGTTATTGTATAATGATTTTGTACTATGTTGTAAATTATTTGGGGAATCACCTCCGAAACCACTTTCAGAATCACTTGGACGTAATATTGAACTTAATTTTGATGTTATTGAATCAGAATTAGTTGAGTGTATTGTTCGTTCCTCATTCGTATTTAAAATCTGCTCTGTTTCACTTAAACCACTATCGATTTCAATAAATGATACTTTTCGTTGTTCTTGCTCATCATCATCATCATCTTCAACATTGTTTTGAACGATCATCATATCACGCATCTCATGTATACGCTAAAATAACAAAAAATATATTTGTAAAACGGTGCTAAACAAAAAAAAACACAAATGAATCTTACTTTTTCAAGTAATCGTGCATGATCATTAAGTGCCGTTGTATGATCAATAATTCTGGTTAAGGTATCTGTTAGATTTTCTTTTGATAATAATGCACTATCAAATCGATGATACATTGCTAACCAGAATCTTTGAAAAAGGAAAAAAATACATCAGTATTTCTATTTCCCAAGTTCAAACTGACAAAATTTAAAATAGATTGCCTACCTCAAAGATTGTGCTGTAATATTTGGCAATAGTACTTCACCAGTATAGATAGATTGTGCACGAAATAGAGGATTCTTGAAATCACCGATATTTTGTAGAATATAATTCCAGAATGAATATGTACGATCTTTAACGCTAGAGAAGAATAAAAAATATATACAATGTATTTAAAAAAGAATAAACTAATTTGAATTTGATAGCTCACTTTAGATCAAGTCGATCTTTTTCACAATTTCCAATAAATGTTCCATATTGACATGAGGAGGCATGATCATGTAATGATATGAGATATCGTTCATTAAATTCAAATGTTGTTGGATACATTTGTGTTAATTGCCAAACACATTCGATAAACTAGAATAGTAATTCAATTAGATGATAGATAAAATAGGAAATGATATAAATAAACCTGTAAAAAGATGGGCGATTGTTCTTTAATATCCCCGTTAGCCATATGACCACATCGATCAGAAAATTTATGTCCAAAGGATAACCATTCTTTTTCAATTAATGTCTATGATATAATAAAAGAAACACGTACGATATAATTAAATTCTAATTAGTTTTTATAACATACTCGAAAACCGTAGATTGAACGATAATATGGACATAATAGTAAAGATGCTATAGAACATGTTTGTGCTGTTCTATCCCATCCATCACTACAGTGAACAAGAACATTTTTATTTTCGATTTCAATAGCCTAAAATAAAAAATAATACAATTTTCATGACTGTAGAAAAAAATAAATTCAAAAAATAAGATGTAAATACTCGTGCAATAAAGACAGATGTATCTAATATTGTCTGAATATGTTTTAACCAATCCGTTTTTTCTAATCCATTTAGATATTGATTCATTGTTGGATTTTTAAGTTCACATACTAAACAGAAGTATTTCTATATTTATAGTACTAAAATGAGAAAGATTTTGAAGATAAATTACCTTCAATTAATTTTTGTAAACTATTCTTCATTGTATGAATATTCTCGATAGCACAAAATTTGAATTGAATATTCGAATAATAACCTTCGTTCTCATAACCTTTACCTAAAATGTGAATTATTATTAGACTGTTCTAATGAGATCAGGATTCAAATGATCGATTCTGGATTGTACAGACTTTGAAAAACGAAAAAAAAAAATGTTCAATTCTGCTGTGAAGAAAATTTTTTTACAGAATTAATCTCATACGCACACATATGACAGACACGAGAGACAGCCTTGAGTATCATTTTAACGTACAAGTGAATGAGACATGTACTGTAACTATCTGATAGATACATTCATTACGAAATGTTTTCTACCAAACGAATATCGTTAATTTTCTTATTTTGTCGTCAAACTTGTGCTTAATATCATGTTTAAATCTCTCAATATTCGTCGAATATAGTTCCCACACAATCAAAAAATATGTTTTTAGCGCCATGTCTCCAACAAAAGGGAAAGTTTACTTTAAAAAGTAATTCCTTAACTCAAACCTTAATTATTTTGTGATTGGCAGTCTACATTTAAAGATTTCAGAGTATATTATTAAATGTAAGTTATATATTCGATATTCTCGTTAAACTTTGGTGATCTCTACATTGAATTCTCGTTTGATTCACCACGATTCACCATAGTTTAAATGCAAAATTTTGGACATTTATGAAAAAAAAAATAGTTTTTTTAAATAGATAGATTGTAGGAGGTAAAGCTACAAGTTTGTACAAAGGCAATCTTAAGGTTGAAGACGATTTAAAAATAATGTAGAACATTGATAAAAAAATTGTGGTAATCATGCAAAGTAGCTCGATAGATTTTCAAATTTCTTTCAAAATACGGGATTGTTTGATATGAAAATTTCGCCAATAGTAGTTAGTGTTCATGATGATAAAGTAATACACCACAAATGAGCTTTAAAGGGTGCTTCATATTTAAGAGTTTTTGAAATTACAAAAATGTACACTGAAATCTAGGTCTAATTTTTTCGAGTGAAACAATAGCAAATCCAGACTGATAGTATTTAATTTCACTCGTTAGGGGTAATAAACGGGGAAAAGGTACTGTTTTACATATAGCATTTTTCTAAAATATTGATGATGCTTTTCCAATTCCTAGTAAGATTCTGTAGAACTCTCATAAATGTTTCGCGAGGGTTTCATTTTTAGGGGATTTCACCAGTAGACAGTTCTATTTACCAAGACAGGGAACGCATAATTAATACTTAGAAATCGTGCTGTTCAATACTGAAAGTGAGAAAAATCATTTTTTTATTTCGTCACGATGAATTATATTTGTATACAATATCTATTTTGAATCGAGACACACTCAGCTATTAATCAATGAAAAAGTTTTCCCCCTTTGATCCTAGGATCTAGGAGAAAAAAAATTAATTCCCAAACTGATCCTCGTTCCGTATAGAAACTTAGAATGTAATGAGGTCGCGCAAGTTAGCACAGGTCGGACCTGATTCAAAATTATGCCAAAATGTCCGTGGTCGCATTTATTATAAATACGCACGGTAAAAGCGTTCCAAAGTTGACGCTTTTTAGTGGGCGGTTTTTTTGTCCCATCTTGGTACGCTTTTTCTTCTTGACGAATTTTTTCGTATGTTTTTTTTGTAAGATGGAAAAACAAACCTTGAAAAGATTTCCAAATAATATTTTACTCAGTTTTTAACGCACTATACTTTGGACGCGCGCCTGATCTCCTGGACCGATCCACTATCGCAGGAAATCAGTTATTTCTGAGATAAGCTAGTGCAGTGAAACGAGTCATCTATGCAGTATGCACTTAAATACTATGCTTGGACGAATTTTTGTCGACGCTCTTTTTAGTATACTTTTCGTGGACATTTTCTAGTGGGTGCTTTTTTAAACGCTTTTTTTTTACCGAGCAGTTTTGTACGTTTTTTCTACGACTTTGATATGAGTTTTCCAAAGATCTTGGTTTTTGAAATAAAACATCTATTTTTCTCGACTCAAAAACACTTTTATTGAAAACTAATGACATATTTAGAATCATCGCATGAAACTGTGCAATAAATAAAGTTTAAAAAAAACAAAAAAATTGACTTTCTCAAAGGATTGCAATTTGCCGGTATCCAATAGACTAGGACAGGTATCATCGAATTAATTGAGAAAGATCTGATAAATCATACGCAATACCTTCAGTTTGCAGTAGTATTAATCGTTTTTATGAGCAATATTCCTGGAGATTATAGTTTTACTATAAAATAAAATATTCTTCTTTTAACTGCATCAGACAAAATATAGCAAAAATTTTCTAAGCCACTAACATAGTAGTACTTTGGATACCATCTCTTTCAACTTTAATTTTCCAACGATATAGTACCTATGCCCTTCATTCGTACGCACAAAAAACAAGCGATTGAATACAGATAAAATTTATTAATGCATTTTTCAAAACTATGATGCTAAAATGATCCAGCATTAACATACCTGTAGCTCGATTAATAACTGCATTTATCTAAACCAAACATAAAAATTAGTAAATATTTATTTCAGTATTTCGACTTTTACCCTTGGCCTTGTATCCACAACACACATTGAGTTTTTATGTGTATTTGTTTTTAATATACACTGAAGTAATTGTTCATCTTCCTGACATCGTGCACTAAATCCAGCTAAAGATTGACTACATCGAGTAATAGAAGCCTAAAAACATAGAAAAAAAATGAATAATCTGATTATTTAAAATCAATTATCTTTTTACTCACACCATTAGGATGTAGATATGAGAGTACAGGCAAACGCCCTAAAATATGAAAAAGAATAAATTATTATAAAGAATGAATACTGCTGTTTACAACAGTACCTCGACTTCGAAATTTTGAGCTTCCAATTAGCATTGATTTAGATGCTATTACGGGAACGTATATGATTGGAGGATAAGTATCACAAATATCAAAATTTGAATTAATATCTTCGATTTTCCATTCACGATTTGGACAACCCATTCTCATATATTCTGTTGATAATAAAAATGGATCCCAAATTTTTTCAAGACAAGACGGTGCTTGATAGTGGAAACAATAGAGTTTTTCGTATGAATCTAAAATAAAAAGTAAATGTCATTTATCTATAATAAGTTAAAATAATTAATACTAACCAGGTCTCAATTGTAATAGTGTAAAATATAAATCTTGACCATCACGTTCCTTTGGTACGGTAAACTCTGCTGATAAAAAATGTTTTGTACGAATTTTTAAAGGGTAGCCTTGTGGATTTGATGGCAACTTTTCAACAGATGATATTAATGAATGAAGAATCTAGACGAGAACAATAAGAGAAACAGATGGATACACATGTTCGATTTTGTCAAGTGTATTATTTACCCAAGTTTCACGTTTTCCTTCTGGATCAATAAAAATTAAATGAGTAGATGTTAGATAAATGGTTCCTACAACAATTAAAATCAACTAGTTCCATCTGCTGATAAACATCATCTTTGTCCTATAATTACCTATTGTTTGTTGTCGTACGTTAAATCTATCGATCAAACGAACATTCTCCACCTGAAAAGAAATATATTCATCAATTGAACTAATCCAGAACAATTATATCATAAATAAAAACTTATTCATAAAACTCGTAAAGACTTCGTATTAAAATAAACATTAACGAATTAATATATGGTTAAATACAGGGCATAGACTTTTAATCTTAATAATAGTCTTAAACTTAACGATTGTTACGTCGTTTTTCGAAGTTAGCTATTTGATTCAGTGATTTTTTATTAGTTTACTCATACTGGGTCAGAGGTGCAACCGGTGTCGGTATACCGGTACCGGTACGAATTATAACGCCGAGCGGTATACCGGCATTAGTATGAAGTATAATCAGTCGGCCGATATTGCTGGTATTTTGCGGTGTGATACGATTTTTTTCGAAAAACATCGTGTAAATTTAGTCCATCTGTGACATATTTCTTTTACTAAAATTTTATTCCAATTACTTAAGCTATGTCGGCTTATATAAACTCCTTAATTTAAAAGCTTGAATTGGATTGCTGTTTTCACAAAAAAAAAAACGTGTAAAATATCAGCAATACATAATCAAGGTGAAAAGATTAATCTATCCTTTTGATAACATAAGTAAAGTTCACAGTAAAGAAAACAAGGAAAAAATATTTTTATTTAGGCAAAATATGATCAAGACAAGCCGGTACCGGTACGAAGTTTGTATACCGGTGACCGGTACCGGTATCGCATTTTTGATACCGGTTACACCCCTGTGGCCCACCCAGTCACTGAGTGGGCCATAAAGAATGAGCCTTTTAGTATTTTTCCTTTATCTCTTAATACTTCAGTCTCCTAGAGTTCATTCTTTTTTTTAGAAGATGCGTTGTTCAATTTTATACCCAATCGTACATAAATAGTCTGTTAGAGACCAAAGCCTTAGTTTTGATTGAAGAGAAGCAACAGTCGTCGAGAAGCCTCAAGTTTCTAACACAAAAAACTCTTTTTCTTTAACAAGGAAGTCGGACTTTCTGGTTGAATGAATTCTAACTAGTTTAAGATGTAGCTCTTAAAAAACTCAATCGACTGACTGATACGAAAATTTTATGTCATTACCTTTGACTTTTTGATACTTGATTTACGAAATGGCACAGACCCACTTTTTACCATTTTCAGACATGCAGTCTGGCACCTCGTAAAATCACTGTAAGTCGGTCAAAATTGGACCAAATAAACTTATTACTGCGTGGTTTTGCACAGAAATGTTTTTTCTACCAGAATAATGCGAAAAGAACTGATTATATCGCTTATCAAAAATTGTAGATGCTCTCCGTCAAAAATTTTGACGATTGGGTACGTAAAATTATTAATCAAAGATTTCTGCTCCGAAGGTCAACGGGAACAGCTTTATTTTAATTCCGTCGAAAAGAGCAAACTTGATAATACAAGGCAATATCTAAGTATCAGGTTAGACAACCATCAGCATGATTGATACTGTGGATCAAGCTCATGAAAAACTTTGGCAAAGTTGAAACTTCTGAACGACTTTTGCTTTTCTTCGATCAAAACTGAGGCTTTGGTCTTTAACAAACTATTTATATACGATTGTGTATATAATTAAAAAGCGCATCTTTTAAAAAAAGAATGAACTCTAGGGGACTGAAGTATTAAGAGATAAAGGAAAAGTCCTGAAACGCTCATTCTTTATGGCCCACCCGGTATGAATAAAATAATATAGATTTTCATTTTCACTTACCAATTTTTCATTAAATACAGTCAGCGGTGAGAAAAATAGTGTTGACTGATGCATTTGAATTTTCTGTTAAAGGTGATGAGAAAAACTAACTGTTGTCGTCGTTGTCAAAAAAAAAAAGAAGTTTTATGACATTTTGAACATGTTAAAATACTAATGGAGGATTCGGTCTAACAATATAGTTGCTTTAAGAGAAAAATGTTTATTCATGTAGAAAACTAGTAAAACATTAATCTATACAGAACGTAGCTACGCACGCACATATAATTAACCAATCTTTTTAAAAAAATTCCACTTCTAATTCCACTTACAGTTTTATTTTTTCTCTGCATTTTGTTTTAATTCTTTTTTTTCTCTGTCTGTACATGGATCCTTTTCTATTTTTGTGATTGACATCTTATTTTTTTTCTTCTTCTCTCTTTCAATAAGGCAAAATAATAGTATTATTATGCCCGTATATATAACACAACGTCAAGTTTTTTACACGAAGAAAAATAAGGAAAGCTGGTAACACAATAGATTTATTATTCTGTTGAACATCCTTTGTTGTCTGTTTTTTATGAAAAGAAAGAATATTATAAAAGCATAATTAAAAAAGATATTCGAATGATGAGGAGGAGAAATTATCGTTGATTCTATATATCAATGACAGTTCAAGAATAAAATATTAAGTTAAACATCAAAACTCAAATTATGGGGTATAAAAATATATTATCTTTTTCATCATCAGCCCACATTCACATGCTACAAACAAGTTTAAAAAAACTGATTAAGTGGTTCACCCATTTCATTGGAATCGTCGATAGTAATTCATACTGGGATGACTCAAAAAATTAGAAGAAGACACTATAAAACGAAATGAATCGATTTACTGTGTCGTCAAAGACAAGACTACGAACAAAAATTAGAACCTATTTGATTATCCATCGACGATAAAGAGCTATCTAATAAATATATAAATAACACACATAATATCAACATGTACGCTCAAGATCAAACTATAAAAACTCATTCCTAATGGGATAACACAACGCTTGATATAACATGAAAACTACTTAAACTATAACGATCGTTCTCTGTGCAAAATTCAGTTGATGAATTGTTGCTGTCTGTGTTTGCTTTAGCTAAATTCTCTGTATACCAGTATCTACAGCATGACTGAGTGATTTACAAATAGCTTCGCACGCTCATTCATAAGAAAGATCCAGGTAAAAATTGGTATTTATGAATCCTGCGCTTCTGTCCAGTTTTAGTTGATCCTTTCTGCTCTTCGTTTGGATATCTTTAAAACTGAGGGCTAAAATGATTTATCAATATTGACTATTAAGATTCCAGTGTGAATTGGCAGATAGTGGTGAAAAAAAACTAAAAAGTTTATTACAAACAGAAAGAGAGTATACAACTATTGTTGTCACCATCAAATTTACTGCATTTTTTTCGTTTAACTGAATTAACTGATAGTATAAATACAGTATTTTCGATCCATGATCGTTTATTAAAAAAAAGATAATGATACCCTAAGTAACAAAATGTGAACGTTGTATCGAAAAAATGACTCCTTTTTGACAATTCCGTTATCATTTACAACATTCAGTCGATTGAAAAAGACTACAATAGCAGTTATTGCCATTTAGTCAACAAATTACGACAGAATCAATCAGTACGATCATAATCAGTTTATCATCAAACAATCTTTTACGTTACTATAAGAAACCAGTATGAATCGACGCGTTCAGCTCTTTTGCAAAAAAGCTTTTTACGGCATAAGAACAGGTATATGATAACATTACTAATAGTTTTCCCACATAAACTTTCAACATAAATATAAAATAGCACAAAGTACACCAAGAATATTTTTTTTTTCTTACACATAGAAGCGATAACTTTAAATTGATGATAATGACAATATATTATTATGGCGTGAATTTGATTAATATTTGACTAATATCTGGATTCAGCGATACATCGGCAAATGCAGCAATTGCTCAAAATAACTGGATACAACTATCCTAAATCGGCAATTACTGCGAACGATAACAACTCGATTAGGCCGAAATGATGTATATCCAAATGAAGAATGAGCTTTATTAGTAACAAGATTCCTAAGTGAAAATTGATTAAATTAAGGTGATAATTTTTCTCATCGAGTCTTCTCGCCACCATCGTTAAATTTTAATAAACTTGAACAAATTACAGTCATGTACCACAATATTGAAGGATAACGCCAGAACTAGACGCACTGGAATGTTTTGTTCATTTTCACAAGTCCATGATTGTCTTCTTACAGGAAAAACGTTTTTTATAACTAAGTACATTGATGATTACATACATGAATTTTGGAGTGAAAGCAGGCAACAGGCTCGGTCACATGATGGAATAAATCATCATCGCATGAATTTTGGTGGACTTTATGCAGTTGAAAAGATAGAAACAAGACTGGAGGTCATAGGCGCCTAGAAGGAATAATCTTGTACATCTCAGATTTTGTGTTTCTCCGTTACTGATCTTTGTGCTATATTCAGAGTGAACTTTCAATCTATAAACAGCTTTTTATTCTTTTTGATGTTATTGATTACATGCGGTTTATTATTTGGCTTTGTTAACCGATTTTAGAATCGAAATGTATCGGACTCTAGTTTTCAGCTTCTGCTGACAGGAGGTTTTTAAAAGTCTGATAACTACTGACGACTGAACGACTTTCGACAAGGTATTTTATTCATCTGATTAGTCTAATCCACTCATCTCCTTTTTTTTCTTCAATGCATTGGATAGACTATCTCAACGGCGTTTTCTATTCTTCAACTTCTGCTGATCTTATATCAACAAAATATAACAATTTTCAATCATATAACGAAAATTAGATATTTCTTTTCTGATCCTCTTACATCACATTCATCAGTTAACGCTATTGCTCATGCGTGCTTTCATTCAGTGGAAGTTTAGAAGAACAATGTTGTGTTATGTGTACTATTAAAAATCCAAAACTCTCGTAATAAATTATTTTATCGATCCATTAAACAATTTATATTTATTTCTACATCAACGTGTCAGACAATTTCTTTAAATGAAAAACAATTCATCTGATCTGTCCTCATGAAAACTTCTATTTCTCCGTAACCAAACTTGAATGAATGGAATATAATAAATGCACACTTCTTGATCCTCTGCATCATCTTTTCTCTTTATCTATTAAACAAGACATTTTTTCATATATGTGAATATATTGCAGCAATACGAAAGAAAGGATCAAAGATACAGCACAATCAGCTAATTATCGTAATATTCTCTCGCCAATTCATAATAAGACTCAAGAGCAATTTATGCAGGATTAGCTGTTTTCTTACTTGAGTATACAAATGTTTGATTCCAGTGTACAGTTTGATTTTTTTGCACCTTATTATACTTCATTCAAATATGTTTAAAAAACTTAAAACGGGTGGAAATTCAATTTTAACCATATTCTGTTTTTGAAAAATCTTTGATTGGATATCTTCTTAAATATTCTTTAAGGAGTTCTACCTTGCAATAATGAAAGGGGATGGAATATCGGTGGTTAAAGAGTTATTTTAGTTGCTAACGAGGGAATCGCCCCAGGTGCCCAACTCTGATTTCCTTCATTCATACCTCGTTTTATAGAGCACATCGAGCTGGTAAAAAGCCTAAAAGGATTTTTGCGCATGGCTCTTGAAGTCTCAGTTTTCTGCAAANCAAAGTTACAGAATTTACAAGAAAAGCCCTCAATGTTCATTGGCAGCTCAAAGCTGTAGAAATAAAAAGAAATTAATTTAGGACTTTTCTTGTAAATTCTATAACTTTGCAAAGAAAGGTCATGTAGAGCTGGAAGACGTCTCATCTTAATCAGAAATGTGCGGGCTACAATTATGCATCACTATGAAAGGTTTTGATTATTTTTTAGAATTTCTCAAAAACTGGTTTTGCAGAAAACCGAGACTTCAAGACCCATGCGCAAAAATCCTTTTAGGCTTTTTACCAGCTCGATGTGCTCTATAAAACGAGGTATGAATGAAGGAAATCAGAGTTGGGCACCGGGGGCAGTTCGCTCGTAAGAACAGCGAGTTCGAACTCGTTTATGTTGTTATCAATAAGAGATTCTCTAGGGGCTTCATATTATGATCTTTACTATTCGTGATAAAGTGGAGGCAAAAATAATTTTGATTTTTTTTTC
>CAJNOQ010000437.1:0-50674 GCA_905250885.1 Didymodactylos carnosus | reverse complement strand
TGTGCAGCAGCTACCTAAAAACAAAGCTTGTCAAATCGTGTAGTGTAAAAAGTGGAATTAAATCGATAAACTTACTGCTGCAGCTGCTGCTGCTTTTTCTTGTTCTGGTCCGCGTATTAAAGTTGCATACTGTTTTGTACGATCGATACCTTAAATTAAATAATATGCTCTTATTCTTTTGAAATAAAGGTTGGTGGAAACGTACCTCCTGTATCAAGAGATACTGAAATTACTGAACCCATTTTTGTAGAATTATGCAATGTTTTCACACACTCTCTGGCTGCTTTCGTTTTTTTAAAAATTACCTGAAGTAAATGGAAGATAAAGTTACAATAGTTAATATAATAACATTCACTTACTGTTCCTAATCCAAGGTGCTTTTTTGTCACTCGATCATAATAAATTCGGCAATCATCTATTTCACCAAAACGGTTACAAATATCAGCTAAAAATGCTTTTGTGATATTATCATTTAAGTTTCGAAATGTGACTTCTTTGGCTGGCAAATAGCCCACCCAACATCGATCAATCTAAACGAGACAAAACTAGGTGATATCTCTCATGCAATAAGTAGACTCTGCTGATGAAAAGAATTTTACCTTAAATTTTGGTATGGGCAACTCAAGATACGCTTTATCGTTTCGATTAGGATTTCGTGGATCAGCGCATCCCGACAAATGCATTGGCGTCTAAAAATAGTTTAGTTTTTATAAGAAATGCGTTTACAATGGAAAATACAGTTAATAGAGCGAAAACTTTGTTCTGATATATAGATTGGCTTCAATTTGAGTAGCTATTACATGTTAGCAAAAACTCTAGTCTATGTTTTTCTAACTTTTATGTTCTCGACAGATGTCAATCCAAAGATTTAATCGCATAGAAAATCTTTTGTACATAATTTAAGCGCTTTGAATAAAATTCGAAAAACGACGCAATATATTTCAAAGGAAAGCCAAAACATATTTAGAAAGATTGACAATTTGTTCAGTCAGAAGATCAATATTTATGAGCTGTAGAATCAAAGTTACTTACTCCTTCAGGATCGCCGTTAACATAAGCTTTTTTGTCTGCTGCATGAGAGGCAGGATCTCCTGTATATCGATAATTTCGTCGTCGTTCATGGTGATGTTGTTGTAGTTGCGAACGATGAGTGGTACTATGAGGAATATTATTATTATTATTGATTACTGCATTCGATGAAACTGGCGGCAACAAAGTAGTTGACAATTGCGGATTCGTCGATGGATGTTGTCCGGAAGATGATAATCCCTTTAACACCGATGATGGTAATGAGGAAGTATTAGATGTCTTGTAGGACGTATTGCCAACTAAAAAATTAAAAGACAAACATAAGATACATGATAAATCGAAAAATAGCCATCAAAAATCATTCGGATGAATAGACGTGAAAATAGATTACGTAAATCAAAAGCAAAATACAACTGCACGCCACAGCTCTAAAGTAAAATCTATTCTTTATTCTTTGGCTAATTTTGCAAAAGATTTATGAAATTTTTCCAATACTTGTAATTATGATACTCTTTACTATAAACTTTGTCATTTCAACCAATCTGTATATATCACTGATAGAAGAGAGAACAGTGGTTGCTGCGAAGTGAAAAAACAGTTATTTTCTCAATTTTTTACCTGCGAGCATTCCGGTACCGATGAAGGCTCTTCATTCAGGTTGAACAAAATGGACAGTAACTATTTACAAATTCTGCATTAAAAAAATTAATTTTCGTTTGATTTTCTATTTTTATTTTGTTAAAAAAAATGAACAATAACATAAATAATAAAATATTTATTGTCGGTCGGTTTATCTATTAATGCACGAAGACGTTTGTTTGTTATTTTGTTAGTTGGTTAGAGAAAATGAGAATAGTCTGGTATACAAATACCTCAATGCGATTTGCGCTCTGCCTGTACCATTATCATTACCATTTGTACAGACCTCTACATGAATGTTTAATCAAATTTCAGTTTTCAAATATTTATGCATTTACTCATAAATATTGCACTTGGATTGGTCATTTATATTACACAATTTTATTCTGAAAAGAAAGGAAGAACGAAGAAGAAAACAAGCAATTCGGTGCTGGCTGTAAACAGTGAGTAGGTTGTACGTCATAGGTTCATAAGTGTTTTTCATTTTGCGTCATCAGTGTCAATTTAAGTTTCAAAATTTTTATTCATAGATAAAATAGGTGGAATTCCTCTGTCTTTGAGTTTCCAAATGCCTGAATCAACATACAGTAATGTTATTTTGACATTAGGAAATGTTTTATTACCAAGCGAAAAATTATATCCAAATCCCACTCCTTCGATGCAAGAAGGTTTATCGTGGGATATTGAATATGATTTACGTTTATTAGGCTGTGAATTAATTCAAACAGCTGGACTTTTATTAAAATTACCGCAGGTTTGTTGTTATTGTTTTGTTGTAATAGACAAATATATCTTTTTTTGAATTTTTTCCTTCTGTTAGACTGCCGTAGCTACTGGTCAAGTATTATTTCATCGTTACTTTTATTCGTCGTCATTCATAAAACGTCCTATGGAAATTGTTGCTATGGCATGTACAAATCTTGCTGCGAAAATTGAGGAAAACGCAAGGTATTGTGTTTTTTTTAGACTTAAATAAAATTGAACGACACTCATTATCTCTTGTATATTTATTTTTAGACGTATACGTGATGTTATCAATGTATTCCATCATATAAAACAAGTTCGAGCTGGAAAGTACGAAATTAGTATTAATAATGTTCATAATGAAACAGTGGTAAATCAATTGTCTACTCATTTTAGAACAATTCGACCATTATTGATAGATCAAAATTATATTGATAAGAAATTAGACGTAATCAAGGCAGAAAGGCGAATTTTGAAAGAACTTGGATTCTGTGTTTATGTTAAGCATCCTCATAAAGTAAGATCGCCAGCTTGTAATTATTAACTGGTAATCAACATAACTTCGTGTTATCGATTCTTTCTAGATGATAACAATGTATCTGAAAGTTCTCGAAAAGGAACGTGAAAAACATTTTGTTCAAAGAGCTTGGTAAGTTTTACTATTGGATTATTTTTTTCCTTTTTTTATTCCATTTCTATTTAGAAGCAGTTTCACTTATTTCGTGTTAGGGAGAGAAAGAGAGAGAGAGTCGTTATCATAATACGATGACACTTTCGCGAAAGGGTTACTTGTTTTGGACAAAAAATAGTGAGAAAATGAAGCAGTTTATGAAGAAACTTTAATTTCCTTTAGCTTCGCATTTATAATCCGTTTGTCGTCAGCAGAGCATTTCTAATTTTTGCAACATCACACATAGTATTCAATGTATTTGAAAGATTTTCTTGAGAAAAAACAGTCAGTCAATATCTTAACAGCTTTAGAAAAAAATGGTTTTCATTTTTGAGTTAACATGCAATAACAGAGTTCTTTAAATGATGTTCTAACATTATACTAAATGTTTTAGACTAAACAATTTTCATTTTTCTCATCGATTTGACCTGTTACTATTCATCTTGGTCAATAGTTTTGTTTTATTAAATATTTAGTAAACTAGTGCTATTTTACGTAGGAATCAGGAAAACATTTTTCTTAAATTGCATTACTATGGACGTTCATGTGCGATTGAGAGCAAGTAGAAACTTCCTTTTTTTAAAATTATATTGCCCTTCTTTTCGCTCTCTGTATGTTTTTGTTTTCTGTTGTATCTGTTTACTAATTGATTTCATTTTATCCAGGTTAGATGGTTTACCTGGAGTGTGCGCCGTGTGGACATCATGAAATTGATATTCATTATTCCATGTATAAAATCATTCATGCATACTAAGCACACACACACACACACACACACACACACATATATATATACATCTATTAGATATACATACAGTTAATATGATGTACCCAGTATGAAATTACATGCTAGACATCAAGATTTATGAACAATATTGTGGTAACAAGAAACGCAAGTATCATCGTACAGTTTTTGTTTATTTCATTTTCTCTTAAACGATTGTTTGCTTGTTTGTCTTAGACCATTCTTTCGTCTTGAACAAAATGTTAGTTCCGTTCATGTGATCTTTTTTCTTCAAACACACACTTAAAATGAACAAAGTTGAATTTGACAGCTTGCAGATTCTTTAGATCGGTTTGTTATTTTGAATATGTCTAAACTTATCTATACTCAGACGCTGCACACAGTGCACGGTATGTCCAAAACCACCTTATACCATTTAATGTGTCATTATTTACTTAAACTGATAATGCCCTTTTGTACTAAAAAGGTGAGAAACCTTTTTCAGTTAATCAATAGAAATAGATGGACTTCTTGTTACAGATTTTTTAAAAATATTAAGCGATTGTTCAGAAAAGGGACAAAAATTGCGTGTATCTGAGGTTTGAGAATGAAAAGTGATGATAATCTGTTTGTTAAGTAAGAAGTTGCATTTAGCATGTTGAGTGTTTTAGAAACGTTTGAAGATGTTTTTATTTGTTATTCATATAAATAGTAATCGCGATGCATCGTTTTGATTCGTAGTTCATCGATAAGACCTGTATGCAATGTAATAACTCCAGATTTCTTTAGGAAATAAAAAAAGATAGTATGCAGCAAAAATTATTGGGTGATCAAATATCACTCATAGGTTAGATAGTTATGGTATTCATCATAATGTATCTCCATACGTAGTTGCAGAGTTTTAGAACAAAAACATTTCACATGTTTTTGAGTCTAGAGCGAACGCCTTGCATTTTAAAGTATTTTTGATCATCAACTGCGTTTGAAAAAAGCGATCATTATTCCCTTGACATCAAAGTATTATCAGAAAAAAGTATATTATGACATATTTAGCAGTATAACATAATCAGGAACCCAAAAGGTTTTAGTCATAGAATTGAATTCAAAAGTTCCCTATATATCGAAAATCAACTATTTTCATTGAACTACCTTGCGTGAAAGCGGATGTTCCAGAAGAGATATTTATGCGTATCCAGTGAACTGCGTAATTTTCCTCTAAATAAGAAAGTCATACCTCAAAAGTTACTATTTCTTTTTAGTTCTCCCTTATGTACAAGTGTCCGAACCATCCTGTGACACTGAAAACGTTTTCAAGTATATTCTCCCATGATATTCGCCTCAGAGAACGAGAAAATATACGCTTAGCTGTTTTTAACATCAATTAGATAATAAGAAAAGTTAAAACGTAAAATTGACTATTTAACTCCTCAGCAAACTATAATTTTATAGTGACGTTTCTTTAAAATTTCTTTTCGTCAAATAGTTTAATCTGCTAACAATTTCACTATACTAAAGTTTTTACATTGCACGTAGAGAATGTTATATTAGCTGATGAAGTTTCGATGGAATTTATTCGTTATTTACTACATCTGCTATCACATGAAAAGAATTTAAATTCTTACTCAGCGGCATATTATGCGTCATATATTCCTTATTAGAAATCTAGTGTAGCTCAATTGAGAAAATTGAGTTCGATTTAGTTTAAAGACGTTTGATTGCACCAGAAAAATCACGATTTTGTCATCTTCCCCACACGACATGACATGCAAAATTCTGTTGACCTTTGACAGTAGTTATATAAGAAATGACCATTTTTCTTCTGCATTCTACTTTGTTTTTGTGATCGGTTGCTTTCTTATGTATGGGCTTTTTTTAGTCGACTCTTAGATTCATTTTGAAAATAACTTATTTTCTTGGGACTTACAATAGAGTTGTTGAATCGAACAGGCAAAAGATATTTTGATAGTCGTTGAAAATATTTACATATATTAAATCATACATGAACCGTATTTAATTAATCGTTTATGTAATTATTTATTGTGGTAGAATTTGAAAATGTAGTTTCGGTTCCATTAATCACTAAATAGGGTTAGAAAAAGGTGATGAATAAACAGCTCAGTGGTAGAAGGGATACATGTAAAGAGGAAAAAACGTCGAATGAGAAAAGCATCGAAAGATCTGGAAGAGATAGCATGACAGATTCTTCCTCAGTCGTTAATACCTACTGCTAACGTTCGCTGTAGCCTGATTGTTGTCGAGGAGACAAATACCTTCCTTTATCCGATATGACTTTAATTTTGGTTTATCAACTTTACTTTAATACTCTATCCCGAGAAGCTCAGCTTAGACCCTATTCTGAGACTCTTTCTTCTGACTGTCTTTTACTCTCAATAAGTTTTGAGCGCTCCAGCAATGAACCTGTAGTTTAATTTGTTTTGTTTATGAAGATTGGTTCCGTTGATTTTATGATCTGTATGTTTCTAGTAAGAAAGGCATTCGATTTGCGCCAATATCGAGCTTTAGGATTGAAAAGTAATTGGAGGAAAGTTGTTCAAGTTTATTTTCAAAATAAGGTAATGTATCTCAAAAATTACCAACTATGTGTTTATTCTAAAAAACATTCTTTTCATTTCACTGTTGCAGCATTCTACGTTTTTTTTGGATTCAATTAAATGTTTACGTCTTTGGCTGATAAGCCGACTTATTTTTCGTTTCTGACTGAGATTAATGACAAAATCTGCATTAATCTCTATTGTTTATGTTTCAATTTTTTTGTAATACCGGAATATGAGCATAGTCTGTTTGTTAAAGAAGAAATATCGAACATATGCTCATTAGACTTAAATGAATACTAGACGTTGTAAGAACAGTAATGTGAGAATATATCGATTTGATTTGCATCATTTTGATCATTTGACAACGTGTATTCAATACATATCCTCATTAAATACTAAAAATGTTTACTTGCTTTTGTTAATGAACTAGTAACTATGAGAAGAAACCGTAAAGAAAGATAGTTTCTAACATTTTAGGGCGAAATTAGTTACAGCTTTGTTCATTTTATGCTAAATAAAACTTTTGAGTGTAAATGACAAACAACACATACGATCGATAATCTAATTATGAAAGAGAAAATGAAATAAGTAAACTGTAACCAACCACTTGCGATTTCACTTACTGTTATTCGAATACACAATATTTAGTCGTATACTGATTACGGTTGTCTTATTTAAGTCGATCCTAGCTACATTTTCTTTTTAAAACATATTGTTTAACAAAAGTACTCGATTTTATAATTAAAAAAAATTTAATTTTTCTCATTTTAGGAATTATATGAATGATAGTTTAAGAACGGATATTTTTTTACGATTTACACCAGAATCTATAGCCTGTGCATGTATTGATTTGGCCGCAAGAAACCTTCAAGTGAGTTAAAATTTTTATCATTGATGAACAAAGATTTGTATACGAAGAAGATCAAGTTGATAGCAGTTCAGTATGTCTTCAGGCTTAAAATTGTATTTAAAAACATCTAATATTCGACAATTCAATCGTTATTTTCCACTACACAAGAAATAAAATTAAATACGTGTATTATATTATCGAAAAAGTAAGTACTAATGAATGTATACAAATGACTCAGTTCATTCAATATTGACTAGGAGAAAGAGACAATTTTGCTTTAGCTGACAGAGATAAAGAGTAAAATTTTTAAGGATAATGTCTTATTTTCTACACTGTTCTTTATACATCATCGCTATTTTAATTTTAACTATAGACTATTTTCTACTTTTCATTTCAATTTTCTCAACATGAACCACGAAGTAAACACATTTGACGAAGGGATTTATGGTTGGTTTTTGTTATGCATAATCGACAATGATTTTCAAAAAGATAAAACAGTTTATCTTTTGAAATAATCGATCTGTTCAACTCCATATATAGACGATTTTTCATTGGAATATTTTTGTCAAATTACTAAAATGGGCTCTCTCAATTGTGTCTTGGATATTCTCTGATTCGCTGTCCTCTTTGATAATTGCATTTTGGATAATTCTTGTGTGGTAATGTCTCATGTTCACGAAAGCATCGTATTTCTTATACGGTATTTTCTCTCCATATGTGACCGAAAAAATTAAACATATTGCTCCGTTTTTGATTGACCGTACAAAAACGATTCAATTCGATAAAAAACAAATTTCATCAAAACACAAGAAAGATATGCGCATCATTTCTATACATGTACGTAAATTTACTTTTTCGATAACATATAAAGCACATTCTTTAAAATGTATTCAGTATTATTCCTTTATGCTGAAAAATAACGATTAAATTATCGAATATTAGATATTTTTAAATACAATTTTACTCCATAGTCAACAACTGTTAATACGACACTTTGTCATTATTTTATTGACAGTAAACGAGATAAATGTATTTCTTTCTTTCTGTTTTCATAGATTCCATTGCCGAAAAGTCCACCTTGGTTTGTTATATTTGGTGCAAAAGAAGAAGAAATACGTTATATAATGATTGCAATACTCAGATTATACAAACATCGACCGGTATATTTATTATTATGCAACTTTTTTTCAAATATTCAACGCTTTTTTTTTCTTCTATCTGTTTAGAAACCAATTGATGAATTAGAAAAAATTGTCACTAGTTTACGTGATAAAATTCAAGATGAACGAAAAAAATTACGTGAAACACATCTGAATGAACAGATAATTAAACAACAACAAATTATTGATTCTACAAGTGCCTCTATGTCCACAACAGTGATTACAATGCAAAATACAAGTTTACAAGATGATGGTAAGAAAATGAAAATATCTTCTATTTTTCGACGTATTATCAAATCAATTCTAAGTAATTGAGCAGCGTGGCTCAATCGGTTAGTGGGCAGACAACGTACTTCAACGATACAGAGTTCGAATCCCGGCAACGGCAGTCGCATGATAGTCTTGGATAAGTTATCTAATGCTCATTGTCTCAGTACCTTTGGGCATAGATGCAATGAGGTAATCCAATTTCAGTAGCCCATTGGACTGAAGAGATGAGAGTTAAAGTTTAAAAAAAAAATTCTAAGTCACAATGATTATAATATGTTTGTTTGATAAAATAATGATAATACTTCAATTGCTAAGAAGTTATGAGTGGCGTAGTGTAAAATCTCTATTGATTTGAATTAATATAATTGATAATAATTAATATAGTCTATATAATAGACTAATCATTATGATACATCAAAAATATTTTCTCAATTTTTATTTTAGCATCTATAATAAAAACTACTCATACAGAAACAATATTAACAACAACAAAAACTTCTAATGGTGGTAAAATAGAGAATATATCCAAAGAAAAATCACATCGTGGTGCCGATGAAGATAGTTCAAGAGAATCAACAATGAATGATCGTCACAGAAGCAGTAGTCGAAGTAGTAGAAAACGGTAGAGAAGCAAATAAATTGATATTTACTTAATAAATCATATATTCGTTTTTTTACCTTTTAGTTCGTCAAGATCTTCTCCGTCGCCTCTTCCACAAAAGAAAAGAAAATATCGAAGTCCATCAAAATCTAGGTAATAAATGAGAAATAGAATTTTAATGGTCATAAAATTTATCTTGTTTCTTTTAAGATCGCCATCACCATCTGCTAGTCGTAAAAGAAAACATGGAAGAAAGAAAGAGAAAAAACGACGATCACGTACATTAACACCATCGCCAGATAATAAGTAAATGATGAATTGTATCGATAAGAAAAATGGGATCGTTTTTGTTTTTCTTTCAAATCAAATGAAATCTAAAATTTTTTTTGCAAATCAGAATTAGGTAGAAAAAAATATTACACATCTACAGACATTGATTACGTTGTCTAATGGAGAGCACATCGTGATCGTAACGTAATAAATAAAATTAAAAATAGGAAGAGTAAATTGTTAAATACATCAGTTGCACAACATAAATCTGTGTCTGTGTGCATATAAGCAGTGAAGATAACAAAAAATATTCATTCATTTTATATCAATTACAAATAGCTTGTTTATATTTTTAATATGATTGTTTTTGAATACAATGTTGAAAACAACGATAAAAATAGAAGAGAAACGATGAATTGATGATATTGCTAATTAAATAATTAGGATGTTTTCAAAATTTTTTCAATTGATTTTTTTAAAACAAAGTCATTCAAACCGAATCGATCTCATCTTTACAGGGTGCCACTAAATAAACGGAACACCTACATCTATCTTGTTTTAAACGCTTTTTCTCTACAAATTTTTTCGCTGACCTCGTCCCAATTCATGCGCCTGAATAACTGCATCTCTCAAATTTCGTTTCATATTTATACTAAAAAATAAAAATATAGTCAAATTTGTTGAGAAAAAGCGTTTAAAACAAGATAGATGTAGGTGTTCCGTTTATTTAGTGGCAGAGTGTATTCGATCGTTTCTAATAATTCAAACTAATTTTTGTTTTTTTACTTCTAGTTATTATTCAAATAATCAAGATAAACGTCATAAATCACATCGTACAGTATCTGTTTTAACCACAAAAAATAAAACTAATAGTAAACATCATTACCATCATCGACATCAATCACCGAAAGAAAAACAAACAAGTCAAAATGGTTACTCAACATCTAATTATCATAAAAAAGCCTCCTATCGAAATTGAACCAAAATTTCTAGTCAAAAATATATAATATTAATATTATTATCATTATAAAAATATTAAAAAAAGAAAAAACCCGTTTCTTCTTATTTTTTTTTGTGTACATATTCATATACACACATATATGAATTTTTTCTATGTTTCTTTTTTGTTTTCTTTTTGTCATTACTGTTGCTTTTTTACTATTTGTGTTTAAATGTTTCTCTTTGTCATATGAGAAAAAAAACAGAATAAAAATATATTCAAATCTTTTCGAGATTAAAATTGCTTCTAAATCTACTTGATGATATTATTACTATTGTTTAACTTAACTATAATTTATCTAGCGATTATTCGACTATATATTGGCATTGTTTTGATAATAAAAATGAAATTATAGTTAATCAAAGTGATAGATTGTTGATAGGATTTGAGTGTTTTCTTTTCTACATGAGATGTAAGATGAGAACTTTTTGTCTCAAATATATTGTTTCAATCTTCTGTAATATTCATTAATCACTTGACAAGAAAAATAGTTATATTAATGTCGCTATGTAATTGATAATATTGAAAAGAGAATGAAAATACATTTTTCCTACTTAATACATATTTATATATAAAAGAAGTATTCTACACAAAAGAAAAGATAGGTTTTTGTTCCGTATCGTTGAAATCGATACTGTAAAAGAAAGAAAAAAAAAATATTCAAGATTCCCAGGATTTTGGTAAGGGATGCGCTAAATTCTTTCTTTATCCTTAAGTTTTCTTGACAAGTTGTAAGGTTTTGGCTCACTTTATTTTTCAAACTATATCCAGTCAAAAATTGAGAATAATAAAGAAAATTAACACAAAAATTTTTTATCTTCAACTTCAATCAATGTTCGACTTCAGTTTGAATTCAAGAAATTCACATTTCTGAGAGTATTCATCCTGTGATAGGTACTATGTTCGCTGATTCTTCAATGGATACTAACAAGAAAAACATTTGTTTTTATTAGCGCAAAAGAATTTCATTCAAAATTACTCTCATCGTATTCAAAAACGAAGTTATTTTTCAGATAGAAAATGGTAATCAAATTCATTTCTTCATTGTTGTTAGTTTTAGTAGCCATTTTCGTTTCAACATCTAAAAGGTAACAATCGTTTATTGGTATAAAATAATAAATGAGATAGAACAACGTTATTACAATTTAAAACGATCGTTCAGAATAAGATCACAAACTAAATTTTTCAAGGTGTAATAGTTCAATTTACTTTTCATAGAGAAATGTTTCTTTTTGTCTAAAACATTTTTTCATATCTGTATTTTTGTATGATTTTATACTTATTTTTAGATTAAAAAACAAAACAAAATGTGTCATCGTATATCCAAATGTCAATATTACGATGAAACAAATAGTTTAGAATGTGATGAGATAGCCTATGCTACATTATTTGATACCATTCAATTATGTCTATGTTTTAAACATATTCTAAAACATCAAGATGAATTTAAATATCGTTTATATAAATTAAATAAACATACAAATATGATGGCTCATATTATATCTTCATTAAATATTAATAATTCTCTATTTTTATCTTCTCATAATGATGTTGAACAATGGCGATTAAATATGATTGAAAGATTAATAATTTATGTAAACAAAAAACAAATGAACTTAATATATTATATAATGATATTTTTCAACATGATTTAGATGATTTTAAATATAATAATTTAAAAATGTTAAAACATGTTTTAACAGTAAAAATAAATAAAATGTTATTGGTAAATGATAGAATTGATTCAAATGAATTAAATGATATTGAAAATAAATTAAACGATTTATTATATGAGGTAAAAAAATTACAAATAAAATGGAATGATTATAATGATGATATTAGAAAAATATTCAACAATAAATCATTAACAACACTATTTATTGAACAATTACTATTATGGGATTATAATCCGATACATGAGAAGAAAAATAATTCATCAGATATATTAAACAATATGTTACATTTTGATAGTGATCTGTAAAACAGATACTTTTATTTTTAAAAACAAATTGTGTTCTTCTTTTCTTTTTTTATTTACCTATTGACCCGGTGTGTATTTTTATCTAGTGATAAAATGAAAGATTTGAAGAGCTTCTAGTCGATTTTTTATTTTTAATGTTTTACTTTTGTTATTATTATTATTGTTATTGTCATGATTATTCCTCTTTTGGAATAAAGTAAACTTTTTTGAAAATCCATGAAACGAAATTTTCTTAATTCTGATTATAACTCTCACTCTCTATCTTTATTTTTCATCGAATTGTTTTTGAAAATTAATTAGAAACGAATAATAAAAACAACAACAGCAATAAAAAAAAAAATGTGAAGAAGTGATTGATCAAGTTTTTGTTTTCTTTGATTTTTAGAATAGAAATTTTCCATGCGTTGATATTATAGTTTATTTTAATTATTTATTTACATGATGAACACCATTCATGAACAACAACAAAATAGAATCAATGATTCTAATCGACGTTTAGAAGATAAATTAAAAGAACGAGAAGATGAATATACATGTTATAAACAGTTTTATATTCTATGTGGTACATTTAATGTGAATAATCGTCAACCACCATCAACTGTAAGTTTAAATGAATGGATTTGTCGTGCAGAACAAATACCGGATATTATTGCTGTGGGATTTCAAGAGATAGATACAAGTGGTGGAGCATATCTCTATGATGATAAAAAAAAAGAAGATGAATGGGAACATCTTTTATCTAAAACAATAAAACATTGTGGAAATTCAATATCTTCCGATAATAAATATGAATTAGTTAATAAAGTCAGACTTATGGGTAACAATATATAAAATCAACGGCGAATAAAAGAACAGATATTCGATCATCTGTTTGTTTTAGGAATTTTATTATTTGTTTACGTTCGATCACAACATGTTACGAAATGTACAGCTATTTCTCGTGCATCTGTTCCAACCGGTTTTATGAATATAGCGGGAAATAAAGGTATTTTTGAAAGAGTTAATACTATGTCTAATTATAAACAAATTATATTACAATTTATTTCTACCTTTTCTTTTTAGGCGGTGTCGGAATTCGATTTCGATTTTATGAAACAGATATTTGTTTTGTTAACTGTCATTTTGCATCTGGTGATGGACAAACACAACGGCGTAATGACGATTATCAAACAATAGAATCACGTATGGCTTTTACAGATGGACCAACATATTCTTTTAAAGATTATATCTGGTATACTCCTGCATCATCAGATTTACATTCAACAGCAAATAGTGGACAAACAACTACACATAGATGGTGGGTAAGATGTAAAAAAATGTTCAATTAAATCGATAAGTTAAATAAAGTCTCAAGGAAAATATTGTAAATTTTAAGAATAGTTTTAATGATACAAAATTATATAGAGAGAAATTTATATGTTTATATTTTAGGTGGAAAATTAGTAATCATGATATTATATTTTGGTTTGGCGATATGAATTATCGTATTTCTCAAGCAAATGAACAAGTTCGTAAAGCAATTACTGAACTATCAATGATTCCACTACAAGAAACAGATCAATTAAAATGTGAAATAAAATTAGATCGTGTATTTAAAAATTATCAAGAACATACGATTGATTTTTTACCCACATATAAATTTGATCCGGGTACAGATGTTTATGATACAAGTGAAAAATTACGAACACCATCGTGGACAGATCGTATTCTATTTAAAGTAAAACGTAAAAAAGTTCGTGGTAATTTAAATGATCAAAAAAAAATTGATGATGAAATTGATGTTGTAAAACCATTGGATTATTTTTGTGCAAAAAGTGTTAAATTTAGCGATCATAGACCTGTGAGTAGTCTTTTTCTTGCTACAATTAAATATCAATGTGATGAAAAACGTTCAAATGAAATACGTGAACAATTGATACGTGAATTTGATCGAGAAGAAAATGATGCAATACCGACAATTGATGTTCATCCACGACCACCTGAAATTAAATTTGATCATATTAAATATTTGGATAAATCATCATATAAAATTAAGATTAAAAATGTTGGAGAATGTCAAGTAAATTGTATCATTTTACCATCATCACAATTTTCTGCTGGTGCCATTAAACAACAACCATTTCAATTGAGATCAGATGAGTATTACTTCAATTGTTTAGGATTTATTCCAGCAATACCATCATTGATTCAAGTTAAAGAAGAGCAAACAGTTGATATTACATTTAGTGTTAAACCAGAATATGCATCATTATTTTCTAATAAAAAACAAATTAAAGAAATACTTATATTACATGTTGAAAGTAAGCATTTTTAACAATCATAAAATTATCTGAACAATAATTATTTTGTTTGTTTTATAGATGGTGCTGATACATTCATCACATTAGATGTTACCCTTGATATGGGTCCATTTGGCTTAGCGTTAGATAAATTTCCAGTTACATTATTCAATAGTAGAACTAATCAATATGTCTATGATGTAAAACTGAGTTTAAATAGTGACAATGGTGGTAGTGGAAAACAATCAGATTTAAAAGAGCTGAAAAATGATCCACCAGCATTATATTTAGCCTTAATCGATTGTTTAAAAGATCGAGAACTCGATTTAATTGATATATTTAGTGATGATGTTCAAGATAATTTAGATTTGATACCATTAAGAAATGAAATTTATAATCATAATTATAAATTTGATAAATTTGATAATTCTGAATTGTTAATGATGTTAATACATTTATTACAATGTTTACCCGAACCATTGGTTAGTACTCAAATACAGAAAAACATATTTAACGCAGGCACATCGTACTATTCAGGTATGTAGCATACAGCTTCAAGAAAAAATGTGAAAATGTTTTATTTTTATTACAATGTCTATTTAAAAGAGTTATAGACATTTCGATTGTATAGAAAAAAAAAACATTAAAAATTAAGCGTACATTGTTTGTTCTAGGAGGAACACATCATCCTGCTACCACAAATTCTTCACAGTATTCATCTACTGGAAATGTTAATCAAAATAGTTTACCATCGTCCAATTCATCTTTTACAGTATCTAATGTATCTGGCCCAATACCAAATGAAATGAGAAATGCCGTGTCAATATTAATTGAACAATTGGAACAAAAACAACGAAATTTATTTTTTCGTCTATTATTATTATTTCAAAAAATATGGTTAAAACAACAGGATATGGAAATGAATGATAGCTCTCAAGCTTGTCGAGCTATTCAAAACTGTATAGAGAGTTTGAGTTTAGCATTATTACATGATGAAGCCACTCCTCAACAGCGACATTTATTTATTCGAGCTTGTCTTGAAGATGATAAACCGAATAACAATATTCCTAGAAGTAGTAGTATGACAATGTCAAAATAATTTTATAGTTTTAGTTAAAATATTACTTTTCTCTATTTTACATTCCTGAACATCGGGGTAAAAAAATATGTACAGTAGAAATAAAATTATGCCATTTCTCGCTTGTATCCTCTATTTATTTATCGAACAGTGAATGTTTGAGATATGTATTTTTCTTTTGTCCTTTCGCTTCTCACATAACAATGTAGAGAAAATTTTTGTGCATTATTTTTTTTTGTATTTTTTAACAAATCTTATTATGTAGTCTGTATGTGTGTTGCGAGTATTCGAAGTATTATTTGAGCACAGTTTAACCGTTATCAAAAATTTCAAAATAACTTATCCATATTCGTGAAGCGTTGAATTTTTTGCACCACATCTTATTTTCAGAACAGAAAGAATATTATAGTTAATATTTGCTATAATATGAGCAAGAGTCTTGCTATAGACAAAATTTATCAGAGACATTGATCGTAAATGGGGAAGACTTTGGTCGCCAAGTACAAGAATTTTTAGCTACTAGTTATTTTAAATGATTTAATGATTCTTTTCACAAAGATCTTAGCAGCTGCATAGTTTCAAACAATTTCTTCATTCGTTTAACGTGCAACGTTTTCAATTGAGATCGTCAACTTCTAGTGTTTTTTTTATTGACAATAATATCGTACCATAATTAGAATAATTCAGACTTTACTGGCAACGTTTCAAAATCTAAAAAAAAGAAAGTGTAGTTAATTTTAATTATATTCTAAGATAAGGAAATTTACAAAAAAAGATTGTGGTCCAACTGTATTGAACGGGCTGCTTACCGTTGCCTATTCACAAGCGCTATCCCACTACCGCTTGACATAGAGGCTTTGATTTGCTCCCTTTCGGGCCTGAACCGGTTCACCTCTCCTTAGACAACCTGGTGTGATAGATTCCTCTCGTCAAACCATGTTGATGCCAAGATTAGTGCGGACACTCGATCAACATAGGAGACAACGGCAAACAGTGATCCCACTCGCAAGCCATTCAACACAACCCGGCTCCCAAAGTAGCTTGAGTTACAGGAATACGCCGCTATTCCCAGCCATTAGTTACAGTAATGAAACAAGTATATATGAAGAATATTCTCTGTGATTGAGTAATAACATTCACAGGTAAAATATGGATTGCAGGTACTATATTCACACGGCATCTACCGACGAAGCATTTATTACTCGACTATTATAGACGAACCTCTTTGTTCCTTCGTCGACTTTATCAGTCAGCTAGCAAATGAAAGATAGTGCCTTTTCTTCTCTTCTCCATAATTCGGAAATATTTGATCGTATACGGCAACTAGATGCTCGTACAATGGAATGAGAAAGTAAATAACGATAAAGATGCAGAGGAATACTGATATATCAAACCGTTGATGTTTTCTCTTTATAATATTCTATAAGTAAGATAATCTAGCACAAGTCGATAATTCCTTGAAAGAGTATTTTATAACTCAGTGTGATACAGTAATTAGTTCGAAACAATGGATAAAATCCAAATGACCACGATCAAAATCGATTGTATTGTTATGTGACCGATATTTCGTTGTTGAAACCCATTGTTTCTTTAGATCTCGAAACTGTCTCGATTACTAGAAATTTATAGTATCAACAATTGAATCCATCCCGCAACACTGATAATGGTGAACTGATCTACAACATTTATCATTTCTCGATAAGACTTGACTTATTGACGTTATTCATTCACTACACACTATACGCGTTTTCATCATGTTTTACAATCATATAAAATTTTTTCAAAAATTTTGTTGATATGTGTTGTTTTTTAGATTTCAACACAGTTGGATTGATTCTAGTAAATTCAAATATTCCCAAAACATTGTCATCTTACTTAAATGATATCGTTTAAAAAATGTCGTAAGCGGAGCAGTTAATGGATAAAAAGAGTGGATTTTTGCGACAGTCTTCAATTACAATCATGTTTTAAAATAGTTCGACACATGTCATAATGAAATATACAAAAAACTTTGCCACGACTGATTAGTTTCATGAATGAAAAAAAACTTTTTATTCATCAAACTTAGATTGATCCCTTGAACAACAACAGTTTTCTTTCAGAGACTAGAACAAATAGTCTGGCCACTTTTTCTTGGAGTTTTAGTAATTGTAGTTTGACTTGATTAATATACTTCAAAATCTAACAAAGCGATTCTTTTTCTTTAAAAAATAAAGCAATTTCTTTTTTTACATCAAAAATAGAATAAAACGACGGACGAAATAGACACTAAAAACCAGTGAGTCCACATTTTACCAGTACAGTTAGATACTTGTAGAAAAATTAAGTATAAACAGTACAGACCGTAATAAATGAGGAACATTAAAAAACTATACGACAAAAAAAAAGATACAAATGACTGATAAAATATAAAAGAATATTTTAAATTTATTTGAATAAAAATTTGAGTTTTATAAGATATTTCATTCGAATTTGTTTTGTATCATACACAATATATTCGTTGTAAATCAAGTTTGGATTAGGAACTTTTACATCTTCACCGGGACCCATAGGAACTACGACACCATTTCTAATTAAAATAAAACATCCAACCAGTTTATTATGCCAAAATAAGGCAAAAGAAATGATGATGCTTACAATGTTATGAAATTTTTTAGATTTGAAGCAACTTGACCAAGCGCTCTAACAGATGATGTGCCTTTTGGTAAATTAGCAGCATTATAATCAGCGGCAAATAAATCATTTGTTTTTCCCAGGGATACCTGAAATGTGATAAAAGAGAAAAAGACTGTAAATGAACAGAGAGATGAATACAAAAAGCTTTTCAGCAAAAATGTGAAAACTTGCACATCGTGGGAGATGATTGTACAACAGGCGTGGTTGTTAGAAACGGCAAAACATGCACCGTAGAACAGGATAAGTCAGGTTTCAAATATTGAGGCTAGAGAGTGGTGACTGAATAGTCTCTGGCGTATATTTACACATTTTATTATTTTCTGAATGTAAAAAAACCGGATAAGTGTCATAACTCCCTTTTCGGAGTTGTAAACGCCCAAAACGCTACAGTATGGATGTCGTAAACGTCCATTCCTGGATTGTAAATCGGGAGTGAGGTACGGTAAAAACGATTTGATCTTTCCTATCTCCAAAGGGTTTGTGACTTTAACCTTCGAACTTCTATTTTCTTCGGAAATCGAACAAATCCTTGGAAGTTTTCACAAAATTATCATAGAGAAATTATCAATTTTCTACATAAAAAAAGTTTCAGAATATCTAAAAAGACTTACCTCCGACAATATAACAATCCCAGTATTGTTATTTCGCGTTGCATAACAATAGTTGGCAGATTTTGAACTCATATCGGCAAAATATACTCCTAGAAACATAAGAAATATTCTAATAAATATTAAATAACATTACAGCAACAATATACAAACCTTTTCCAAACATATAGCCAGTCATCGGTGCTTCTGGTGGTGCAATTCTTAACCCTTGACTTATTATACCAGCAACATTTGTCGTACGTGAGCCGTGCCATAGTAACATTCTAAAAAATTGAAAAATCACATAAAAAATTAGGTTTATCAGTTTATAAATCTTACTTATTTCCAACGTCATTAAACTGTTCAGCTTCATTCTCTCTTTCAACTTCGAATATTTGTTCAATTTCCATTTTATATTGTTGATGTGTTTTGGTATGTGTTGATTGTAAATAATCATTAATTATTTTATATACTGGATCTGTTTCATCAAGTGGTCGAATATCACAATGTAACTGTTCATAACGTTGATCAACAGGGTTAAGTTTATCAGAATCTATTTGTAATGTTTGAATGGCTATTTCAATATCACTCAGTGCCTATACAACACAAAAATGAACATTAATGATAGATAAATACCATATTTTTCTCTTACATACTTCTAATAGTTCAATTTCAGTTTTTAATTGCGCTTGACTTCTAATTATTGGTGGAGTTCTCATACCACAATCATGAGGAATTCGTGAATAATATTTGTTACAAGCATCAATAAGTGATTGATTCGATTTATTTTCTTTTATACATGCTTCAATTTCTTTTAATGCCGAATAACCAGCTTTGATTTGATTCGAAGACAGTTTACCTTGAAAACAGAAATGATAAATTAAAGAATAGTTCATAAACAACAAGACATCAATAACACTCACCAAGTGGAGCTTTTTTAGCATCATATTTCATTTCTAATAGTGCATCTTCCATTGCTTGAATATTACAAATAAGATTAATCAATTCTTGGACACGTTTATCAAGACATGAGTCTGGTATTACACGCGGAGGTTTTTGTTCGGTACATGTTTTAGATTTCTTCTCCTCTATCTCATCCTACCAAAAGCCAAATACTACTAATATTTCTATATGATTTTCAATAATTGAATAAACATACTCGTGCACTGAAATCTAGTTTGATATAATCATATTTTTCAGAAACTTTTACAAATGTATCACGATGATACCAATCATTTCTTGTTTTATCACTAAATCTAGACAAACAAATGTTACTCTTTTTTGTCCGTTAATTCAATCAAGATTTTTCAAGGTTACTTTTTACAAAATGTTCTTTTCGCATCATTGAGATCAGAACCAAGAGATTTCAATTCCGTTTGACCAGCTTTACCAACACGTCCCCTGAAATTGTATAAGGTTTGATTTAATGATACTGTACGAGGCTAATTGAAAGATAAAGCTTACCAACGCGTCCAAACATGATAAAGTTTTTTACTATTATCCTCTAATAACTGAATAACATAATATTTGTTGTTATTATGGCCAACATCTGTCTTAAAAAGATAAAAGTGAACAATAGTTAAAATACACGTAATATCAGATTTCGCAAACTTACTTGATTTAACATACAATCCCAGGCATCTTCACCTTCACTGTAAACATGTGTTGTGTTGGCTTCTGTACACTCAGAATCAACAGGTACTTTTCCAGCAATCGTCGTTATTGTTTTCACTAAATACGCAAGCCATGTGATCTTATAATTCTTACGTTGACTACTAAACATGCCGTTTCTCTCTTTTACTTGCGGTTTTTTCTTGATTTTGTGCTGATTTTGAAGCAGATACAGATTTCTTTTTTTTCGCTACAACATTACCAGATTCATCATCGACGTTATTTTCTTCCATCGATCGTTTTTGTGCGCTTGCTGTGGATCGTAACGATGTGGATGGTTTTGATGCCGTGGTTGCTGATGGAACTTTCGCCACTGAAACAAAGAAACACTTGACTTTTCCGTGTATGAGTGAAAAGAAAGACCATTCATGTACTTGATTTAACACAATGAACTTTTCTTTCAAGTCCAGTAGCTTCATTTGTTTGTACCATCTTATCTAGATCAATTTTATAATTCCTTCCAGCAACCGTAAATGGTAGTGACGTTTTTTCTTGTTTCAATACATCAGCTATATCCAACATAATCGAAACATCATAGGGATACCATTTTGAATGTTCATTTTGCCATTCGTATACGTAAAAACCTTGGAAAACGAATAAAAACATGTAGTTATATTTTGAAACTATACTTTTATTAAGATGGTGGGAAGAACAACATTTGATAAGTCAAACAGAAGCTGTAATAAAATTTACCATTTTTCTCTTCGATTTCAATACATAAACGTATACGGCGCTGAAATTTTGTTTTCTTATTCATTTGAACCTATCACATGGAAAAAAGAGTTATTCTAACAAATTTAATATTAATAAAGATCTAGGTTCGAGTATGTACCATAGAGTCAAACTGAATAATCATTTTGATTTCGTCTGTAGCATTAATCTCTACCTATAAAACAAAAAGAAACGATATTTTAACAGCAGACACGACGTACGATGTAAATTTACCGATTTTTTGCCTCCCTCACACGCATCGGATATTTCCTTTTGAATCTCAAGAGGATATTGTTGCCACTGAGATTTGTCACCTGAAATAAAATTCTAATTAACCATGTTGAAATTGTAAACAGATTTATTTAAATTTCTCTTTGTTGTCAAAGTAAACGTATTACCTTCCCACTCCCATTGCACAGAAAAACCAGACAAAGTAGTCATTCTATCTTCTAATCTAAAAACACAATAAATGTGATTATCAACTTATCACAAATAGCAAAGTTGAAAAGAAGCATTGAAAACGAACAAAATTAGTTTAAATACTCTTAGCTCAACGATCACTGTTTTCTGTCATGAAATGAATTCCGTACCAAAAAGCTTTTAAAAACACAGACCTCAATAAATCAGCATTAGCTCGTTTCGAATTTTGGACGATTGAAAACAGATAAGTTTAATTAATTCGTTTAAGACTTGTATAAAATTATTTATTTACCAAAAAGTCGAACTTTTCAATATAAATATTAGCGCGGTTTATGTTCCACTTCAAAACGAATTAAACTATATTTCAACAATCTGATACATAGATCACACCCAGCACTTGAAAAACTGATATTGTGCTTTCAAAAGTTTACGTTTTAAAAGACAACTCACGGGTTTATTTCAATAGCTAATCAAACAAAAAAGCCAATGATTCCTCTTTTCTATCCTAATCGAGTGACTTGACAAGCCAAATATTTTGCTGACACTATTGGGAAAGGTGGAAGAAAATATCCAGTTGAACCCAAATTTTTACCATGAATACTTCAGATTTCATTTAAGGTTCTAACTTTTTTTCGAGAAGTATACTTTTCTTCTCGAGATACGCAAAATATGCCGAAAATGCTATATAAAAAGACGATAAAAAGACTTCTTACGACGAAAATTGAAGCTAAAAAAGCATTAGAAGCGCGTAAAGCATTTTTTTCGAGAGGTCAGAGCATAACTGAATTTGAACCACTAGTGTTATGAGTATTTCACATAATATTCAACTGATTATTTTTCGAAAGTGAAATTTTGAAGGCGCATGAAACAAAAATTTTAGATAACTACAAAAATTGACGTTTTTCATGTTCTTGAGTAAAAACTTCAGAAATTCATAGCCTGTGGTAATAAAGGTCGTAGAACACTGGAAGTGGTCTTATTTTGTAGTTGTACATCAGGCTATATTCACCTCAGAATAAAGTTTTATCAAAAAAAGAGAAGCGAGCGCGTGTGCCCACAAAACTAGTTGTCTGATCAGTTTTCATTCACTCAAATTACAAACATAGAGAGTTCAGTCGCTTTTTAGTTCAATTACCTACGCTTGTGAAGCGAATAACTGAAATGACAGCCATCTTATTAGTGAAATAGAAAAATTTCTCATACTGATCTGATCTTACACCATCGCTGCTTCTTAATTGGCTGTTAACGCTGGCCAATTGCGTCTTAGAAAAAAAGCGGCATCTGCTAGTGAACGGCATGTTGTAGATTACTTCAGTATCCTCGCGAATAAATTTGCATATTTTATTCAAAACAAATAATTTAATCAAATCCTAAGCAAAGATTGTCTGCATATACGCGTCATACTACTTTATGAATGCTTTCCAGGGAAACAGATAACTTGTAAATACCATTATGGCTAGAGAATTATTTGCGAGAGATCAATTAATAGATCTAAATTCGTTGAATAATCTAATATTGTAGTTGTATTAATTATAAAATAAAATGGAAAATTCTTTACGTATTGTTAGAAGTCAAAGTGCAGTATGTTTCCTAAAATTCTATTATGAATAAAACTTATTTGCTCATCACGTTTTTGTTTTGTAGATCCAAGCCCATCGAGAAGATGTACCCACCAAACATGATAATTATCTAATAAATTTGCAGGAGAGAAACAAGTACGTTATGAAAGAAGTATTTGGAACTGATATCTCGTGTTTCGTGATAGCTAAGTTTTGAAGGAGAATAACATAGAAGTGTTTAAGAAATAGAAAGCATCAGCAATCATGAGCAAGTTGGAATATTTTTCAAAGTTTTTTTAACATCATTATTTTTCTTGCTTCAAACAGATTACTAAAGTTATTGCGTCGACAAGAAAACGGTTTAAAACAACGTGAAATAGGATTTCAGTTGTATATTAATGGGGCACACAATCCTCCAACAAAACGTCCATCATCGATACGAGGTAATCAAATAGCGCTCTCTTTTAGATTGAAAAGTTTAATCTGGATTTTCTTCTTCAGGGAGCAATAATCAAAATCACACTTCCGTTAATTTTGATCCTCTTCTGCCTTATTTTTCTGATTTCAAATTTCCAACAAAATCAACTACAAACATTACAAATAATAACAATAATAATAATAATGAAAAATGTTCAACATCATCACGTCGTCGATGGAGCAATAATACAACAGTTCAAATAAAAACTAAACAGGGATCAACTTTAGTTGATCTTCCTCTCAATCTTCATCAATCACCAGCAGCAGACTGTGATAGACATGCAAAGTCGTTATATGAAAAACAACAAATGAAGTCAGAAGATGGACACTTGAGTAATACACCATCAGCATATTCTTCGAAATATGAACACAATCGTTCAAGAAAAGTTTGGGATGAAAAACCAGTTGAAATCAATGCTACTCAATTGAAAGCAAATTACGATAATGTGCCTTTCTACAACTTTGAACCGGTGAACGTAAAAGAAAGTTGGCTACCTAACTGGTGCACAAAAACGATTGATACACATCAAGAAAATGATGAATCAAATTCAAATCAAATTCAAGGTAAATCATTAGACATCTGTCATATGATTTCTTTCTTTCGGCAATAATGATAGTTTTAAAGTTTCTATTAGAATTTTTTTTCCTTCAAGAATTAGTGTTTTTTCACTCACTGTATGACATCCAATTAAATTTTTAGATAATTGTGAAGCAGATTTTGATTTATCTGATTGTCAGATCAGTAGTGATGATGACGATGATGCCGATGCACAAGATAATTGTTTACTTAGTCGTGTGTGTATGTATCATTTGTACTGTCGTAAATATAATTCTTCTAACAAACATCATCTGTTCCTTGTAGCCATATCTTCTGATGACTTAACAGAGCGCAAGAATACTGTCAAAAATGTTTTGGTAAGATATCACGCTGAAAGCAAATAAATTTTATTATCAGTAAATACATCATAAAAACATAATAAAATGTCTCTCTCTCTCTCTCTCTCGTAGATTTGTAATAATATTAACACACAACAGCAGTCAGTAGTCAATAGTAAAAATTCAACAATGATAGAAGATCTACGTGATAGTTTCAAAACAATCTCTTCTGAACAAAATGAAGCAATGCACAAGTCACAATCCACTAATGAGGAAGCGAAAAGTGTCACAAAGGATACAATGGTAGGTAGGTAAGATGGAAAAAGATAAAGAATTATTAATTATTAGTAACACCATTGTAATAACAGTAACAATATTTTAGTAGAAGAGTTATTATTTGAAAGTCATTAACCGATAACTTTAATTCTTCCCCTTTCTATTTTTTAATCTCGAGTCCAATACGTTAGATCTGAATCAAACTTTCAAAGAGTATTGCTTGTGTTAAAGATGATAATATTGTTACTATCTATTATCGTTCAAGATATCCTAGAATAAGGATCAAAATAAAACTGTTTTCGTCTTCCAAAATCCCCGTCTAGATAAGTACTTGAGAGCTTGGGCTAGTTTCAAGTTGACAACGATACATTTTGCTATAGGAAGATACAACTGGCTTTTTGAGTTTTCACTCTATTGATTTTAGCGCTACAAGTCAAACACCTGTTGAGTTCCTTAGAAATCTATTTCTCAGTAAAAATCAAAAGTGAGATTAAAATACGGATTTATCCATCTATGTTATCTTCAATTAGAAACTAACCTCATGGACTTATCAGAACGAAGATTTTTGGAAAATGTTAAAAAACCTGAAAGCAATAGATCGATTTGAGAAAAACTAAAAACATAATTGAAGAAATTGGTTAACACTTTTTTGCAGGTTTTTCGACCATGAACGATTTTATAAGGAGTTTGTTAATTTAGAGTAATGTTTCTTGATTATAAATAATTCTATAAATATGCTGTTTAAGTGAATCTAACGTCTGTCTCTGTGTGCACACATAGCCCTCGGTTTCTTCGTGATTCAAAAACCACAGCAATACAAAAACAGCTTTAAAAAACGCTACAAAAACATTGTTTTTCTTCAAGAAAAGTTGCTGAAAAACATAAAAAAAATGATTAGAGATTGTTTCGTATAACATACGACTGAAAGGGCTCAACATTTTAGAATATTGTCTAGAGAAAATGTTTTTGTTTTAGAGATTTTAATCAGCGAAATACCACAGACTAAAAAGTTGAAATAATACTGAGATAATTGATCTTTTATGAACAAAAATAAAAAAATAATAACATCTGGATTTTTGTGACTCGATTCTATGATCAGTCGGATTGGGAATGACTTTTTGACCATCGAATCGGACCCTTTTTCACTGTTCTCATGTCGTGGAGAAAAATAAAAGAAAACATCACTGTTGAATAAAGAAACTTGACTAATACAGATATTATTACATACAGATCCTTATACAGAAGGCTAAATTGTCCAGATGTCAAAGAGAAGAATTGAACATTTGCAAAAAAAATATCTTTGACAGGTTGAGTTCAGGTCTGGATTGAAATCCTGTCGACAGCGTTAGGTCTGGGCTACATGTTCTTAACTCATCTATCGCTATCCTGAAGAGTGATCAAATTTGAATATATGTACTCCGATAGTGATGTTTCACCGAGACTTGAGAATATTATCTTCATAAAAACCGCATACTGTGTACTACTTCGAGTTTTATTGGTGCTTCTGTTGGAATAAGTGGATGATGTACTGAAAATTCCAACCCTGAATTTGACAGAAGATCTGTTCATTTGAAATCAAACCAGACTCGACACTTTCAGTCATCGTACCAAATAGAACATATGTGAAAGTATCACTGGTAAAAGTTTAAAGATCAAAAGTGGTATTATTCATGAGAATTCAGATTCTGGAATTGTCATTTTGATCAAAATGCAATGTTCTCACTCAGCAAGCGGGATGAATCTTGTATTCCGTGTATGCTGCTTGTAGTCCACCATTTATACTACACATTTTCATCGTACAATTTTGAATTCCCCTAAAACGGTCTCGACGGCACACTCGAGAAACGGCACTTTGCTTTTTTTGTTGTGTAGCAATAAGCCGTAATTTTTTATATTTTTTGAATCATGTTTGAATGAGAAAGATGAAAATCTATGGTTTTCGTCATTGGATAGCCAAGACTATGGACTTCTTTTTATTAAAGGAGGTCTGAAAACCTTAACTAAAACTCTATAGAATATCTCTGAAAATCAATCGAATCGAAACGCATCTAAAATACTTGAAGGATTCTTGTTTCTGTTTTGAAGTGAAAAGAAAACATAATAGTTATTCTAACTAAACAGTACAAAGTGTTGATCTTCGCATAAAATATAAATTTAATGTAAACTATCATATAGTTTCAAACTAATAACTTTAATGTAAAAAAAAAAGTATTTATGAAATATTCAGTAATGTTGAACGTTTCATTTAATCATGCATAGTTGATTATTTTTTCCGTATGAGAGGGTTAGTATGATGAATAAAATATTGAACTCTGTTCTTGTATGGCTTTCTTTTTAAAGAAAAAACTGAACACAATGTGTCTGCTTGTTGAACAAAGTAACTGTCGATGATACTGATGCTGAGCGAGTAGAATTATAAAATCTGTGTGTGTTCTTTCTCTTTTTACTTTCGAGAAGTAAAATCTTACCTATTCTTCTTCTTCTTCTTCTTCTTTTAAGTTGGAGACGAGAAGGAACATGGCAACGTCAATCAATAGACTACCACACTATCATGTAGACACTCATAGTTATAAAAATTTCATTCCTTCATTTTTTTTACACTTCTTTACACGTGAAAAATCTTCAACTTAAATTATAAAAAAAAAAATCAGCCGAAAAACAATAACTCAACGAAAGCACACTATAAAAATAAATTCTATAAAAGGATCAAAAAGTTGTTTTTGAATATGTAAAATTGGACATTATGTACAAACGATAATTTTAACTTTATCATTATATTTCTGTCTATAATTAATTATTTCATAAAGAGAAAAAAATAGTGTCACATAGATCTTTTTTTTCCAAAAAATAATCATCTATTCTAAAAATTCATCAAAAAAATGAATCGTCGTGACAACAATCAGATAATATGGAATAAAAAATTGTCCAAAACAGGCGACAATCAACTGAGTAAGAAATTTACCTTTAACGTGTATCATATATTAATAAGATGATTTTCAATTGTATTTATTATTATTTTTTTATCCAAAAATATTTGTATTTGATTTTAGTTTTACCATCACATCGGCTCGCTGGCTCAGATTTAAATAAACTTACGAATAATGCATATCAAATACCACAACGACGCAAGTCAAAAATGGTCGATAGTCTCGATCTTGAAAATTTTCCAACACCAAAGTATGAACTCTGTTTTAAGTACAAAAAAATAGCATTACTTAAAATTACTTTAATTATTTAAGAGAATTTCACGTTACATCAAATCTTGATTATGAGGAAAAAAAATTTACAGATGTTCTTTCAAATCATCAATCAAGCACTTTATCATCGATTAATCGAAAACCATTTGCTGCTAATCGAAATGGTAACTAGAATGAGATTTGACTATCGAATTGATCTTACAATATTTGATTTATTTTAGAATGTAATAGTCCAGCGAGTGATTGGCTCGAACGTTCTATAACTCAAATCGCTATGTTTGGTCGTAGACATCGTGGAATGTTAGAAAATAACGATACAAGTAATACAAATCTATATTTATATTGGTGAATATATACAATTTCTAGAAATTTTGGTTTTAGATGAATCAGTGGACGATTATTTTAAAAATGTGAATGTAAAAAAAGGTGAACAATGGCATGAGGACGACGACACTAGCAATGTTCACGATAATGAATTTACTATACCAGAATTACCTGAAGGTCAACAATTAGTATTCAATTTAAAGACGTCATGGGGCGATCGACATTATATTGGTTTAAACGGAATTGAAATATTTTCAAGTGGAGGTTTTCCAGTTGTTATTCGAAAGGTAAATTTAGTATTCTTATTTAAAGAAAAAGTATTTCTATGAGATTTTTGCTTTTGAAGATAACAGCAGATCCACCAGACATTAATATTTTGCCAGAATATGGTGATGATCCAAGAGTGGTAAAAAATTTAATTAATGGTATCAATAAAACACGTGATGATATCCATATGTGGCTTGCTCCATTTACAGCTGGTCAAGATCATTTTATTTATATTACATTTGAACAACCAACAGAAATAGCAATGATACGAATTTGGGTAAGTTATATTAATCTTATTCATTTTATACTTTTTAAAGTTAAATTTTGATAATTTAGAATTATAATAAATCTCGAATACATTCGGCACGTGGTGTCAAAGATGTTGAAATTACACTTGATGGACATTCAATATTTAGAGGAGAAATTAACCAAGCATGTGGAGGAATCGTGTCGACAGATGATTTCTCTTCATATGGGGAAACAATATTGTTTACCACCGATGATGATATATTGGAAAAAATTGGTGAATATGATCCAATTTATGTTGATCAAGAAGTGATACCTGAAGATACTGAGAATAGTAATCGACCACCTACAGCGGGAAATGATGTGCGTCCAATGACTCAAGCGATGTTAAGACGACCATTTACAGCCTTGAGACCAACGGCAGGGCATGATGCAGCAGAATTTTGTGGGAAAAGTGAGTTGTTTATAGGAGATGAAGAAGATAGTTACAATTTATTATTTTTTTTAATTTAATTAGAGCTCATTTTAACAATAAATGAAAATTGGGGAGATGATTCCTATGTTGGTTTAAATGGATTAGAAGTTGTTGATACGTCTGATAAAGAATGTGTGATTCAATCGTTTGATGCACGACCACGAGACGTTACAATTTTACCAAAAAATTCAAATGATACACGAACATTAGACAAGTATATTAAAGTTTTTAGTATAAAAAAAGCATTTTATAGTAAAATGTATTCACTTTCCTTTTCAAGATTATTTGATCGAGAAAATGTAACAACTTCAGATAATCACATGTGGTTAACTCCATTTTCAAAAAAGGAAAAAGTTCGAATATTCATTTCTCTCAGTAGCTCAAAATCTCTGCATGGACTTCGAATCTGGAATTATAATAAATCACCGGACGATACTTTTCGTGGTGTGAGTATATCTCTTGAAATGGTAAAATGTTTGACAAATTGATTATTTCTCATGTATGTGTATTTAGGTAAAACGTCTTCATGTTCAATTGGATGATAAAATTATATCACCTAAGCAAGGATTTTTGATTCGTCGTGCACCTGGTCAAACTTATTTTGACTTTTGTCAAGAAATTATTTTTTCACAAGCAAAAACTGACTATAATGGAAACAAGGCTTCTCGTTCAAAACAAAATGATACTAGGTATTCTTTGAAATTTTTTGAATTCTATATTATTATAGGAAATTAAAAAATTAACGTCGTTTATTTATAAACTTTGCTGTTTAGAATATCAACAATTTCGAAGGAGATTGATTCAAATGTATCAATACCAAATGGATGTATCCTTTTTCTTTTTGTCTATCATAGTAATATAAAAAGTTTCTTATTGATGTTATAAAGTCTTTGACAAATTTCATCAGTCATCTATGAATTTCATATTTTATCGACCTATGGGGATTTGTATTACGTGGGCTTAAACGGAATTGAGTTTTATGATAAATATGGAGAAGAAATTGGTTTAACTGAGAATAGTATGAATAGTTGAATTATATGTAAAATACGATTGATTCATAACTTTTTTTATATTTAGATATTGCTGCTTATCCACATAGTATAAATACTTTAAATCCTTCAGTGGCCGATATAAGAACACCCGACAAACTAATAGATGGAGAAAATAATGACATAGATGGCGCTCATGCATGGCTTTCACCAATTCTAAGTGGAGTAGTATGTAAAATTTATTTCTGAAGATTAACTCTATTTCTATATGTTAATTTATTTTATGCTAAAATTATAGTTTAATCGCATATTTGTTATATTTGATCGGCCAACATCTGTTTCAATGATTAAAATATGGAACTATGCGAAAACACCTAATCGAGGAGTTCGCGAATTTTCAGTATGTTCACGAAGAACACAATTTATGTTAGATAAAATAATATAAATATTTTCTTTTTAGCTCTTAGTAGATGATTTATTAGTATGGACAGGAATTTTAGATCGAACGGGTACAAATGGTGAAACAACTGAAGTACCATATAATACGATATTGTTTTCCGATGAACGAATACTTACTGAACAAGAAAAGCGCACATTATTACAGTAAAATTTACATTTTTTTTCTTGTTGAATAATTATAAACGTTTTTATTTTTTCTTTTAGAAATAGAGGTCTATCTGAGAATGCTAATAGTGGTCAAACAAGTGCAAGAGATAGACCAAAATCTGTGGATTATTGTAAGTAAATTTTCGAGAAAAAAAATATATAAAATTTTGATAAATTTTAATATTTTATATTTTACAGCAAAGCGACCAACAACATCTATGCCACGAAGAAAAGAAAAGTAAAAAAGCTATTTTTCACTTCTTTGATCGACTGTTTTACTATATGTTCATTTTATGTCAGATTTTTTAACTTGACCAGAACTTTGTCTTTTTTTCTAAAATTTCATACTTGTTTGTCTTTTATTTGTTTCCCGATGAATGTGTTTTTGATTCTCTTTCTTCTGCAATTGTTTATAGATTCATTTATTTATTTTGTCGTATGCTTTGCTGGTTTTCATTATAAAACAGTTATTATAATACTGAAAAATACACACATGCCACGGGAATATATTAAAAAAATATTGCATAATGTAAAGATGTGCCTTTTCTGAAGAGTTTTTTTTTTGTATAAAAATATCTGTAGATGTTCGGAAAAAAGAAAAAGAGAAGAAAAAAAAATAACAATTAAAAAGTCTTAACAATCAAAGATGTTTTTGTTCCTTGAAATGATTGAAGTCATTAAAGGGTAAGAAAGATTTAATTAGAAGCAGTAATACGATTGACTGACAAATAAGCAATGGTTGCTCTTCTCAGAACTTACTCTTCACGCAAAAGGGTCTGAATATTCCACTATTTGTGACTCTATCTAGACAAGTACTAACCTTCCGTTTCTACGATTCTGTATAACAGATAAATTGGACATTTTTGTTCATCATGTATACAGAATAAATAAAAAATATAAGAGTAAAAGCTTTTTACCTACGTATACGATCTTATCTGCTCTGCTTTCGAACTCTACGTCTATTTTTCATTTATGATTAATCGAACTCCAATATATTATCTTTTTATATTTTTAACCATTCACTCCACATTTAATGGACCATGGTTTTATTCACTATGCTAGGTTTTGTTTATAATATGTTTTACAAAAGTGCCCGATGTTGCTGCTTTTTATGTTTCGGCGATACAAAACTCGATCATCTATTACAATAATTCAATATGAATCCATCTACACTGTTGATATATCACTTGATGAATTGTCGGATATCTAGACATTTCTCTTTATCGATCATTTGATGATTCATTAGTGGAAACTCTCTTTTGTACATAGCCTCTTGGACGAATTAGATAAGTTGTCATATTTCCTTTTCCTTTAACAAAGATTGGTCCACGACATTCACATGTATAACCATGTTCGAATAAAATTCGGTGTGTTTCTTCGGGTACCTTAGACAAAAGACAAATGTTGTAAATAACTCAATATATTTATGATAAAGTAGAGAAATTTACGAATTTTGATTAATTAAAATTTTCGCATTGATTCAATAATTATAGTCTAGTCACATTTACGATAAAAATGTTAAGAAATTTCCGTGAAAAAAATTAGGTAATTTTTCTAAATCTAGGATTTTTTTAGCAAATTAAATTTATCTCAGACTGCGTGGATGAATTATTGAACGAGGAACCTTTTCAAAAATGTTCATACTCACATGAATAGCACCTAATACACCCGTGCTATCCATTCGTGAAGCCACATTGACCGTGTTACCCCAAATATCATATTGAGGCTTTTTGGCACCCACAATACCTGCCACGACTGGTCCATTACACATGCCTGCGAATAAAAACTTTTAACGATACTGTTAACTCTACTTTCTTTCAGTACATACCAACTCTTAGTTTAAAATCATTGAAACAATCACGATTGATTGACTCTAAAGCGGAACTCATAGCAAATGCAAATTCAGCTAGAGCAACGACATTTTGGTTATAACGTTCCCGTGTCTAAAACACATAAGTATATATAAATGATAACAATCTGATATAGAGTGAGACCATTATTGCATACCATTCGATGTTCAACGCCAGGATTGAGGCCAGCCGCCGCCATATATGTGTTGCCAATTGTTTTTATTTTTTCCACACAGCTAAACTTATTTTTTTCTAATAGCTAAAACAGCTTACACATAACGACTTTTATTTTCCTGAAAAAAGCTATTTATTACATACTTTATCAAATTCGGCAATGATTTCATTTAATAAACGCAGACATTCTAATCCATCATTATTCGCATCTGATTGTACATAAAATTCTTTAAAATTTGGTATGGATGCAAACATCACGGCAATATTATCATAACTTTCATGATAAAGTCCCTAAAGTGACAAAAAAGTGCTAAAGCCATGGTGGCAATTTATCCATCCACTATTCATACCTGACTCATATTTTCTTTGATAATAATTTCTGCTACATGTTTCGGTAGAATGTTTTCTAACAATAGTCTACTTATTGTACTAATTGTTTCTACTTCAAGTTTTTCATTTTGAAATTTTACTGTCCAAAGAAGATCGAGTCGACTCATATATTCAATCTATACCAGAATAGAGATTTTCGTTAGAATTTTTGGTCTGTAGCTATATAAGTACATTTCACTGATTCTTCATGTAAAAACATTCAGACTTAAAAACAGGATTCTTTTTTTGCAGACGACTTTGAAGAAATTGTTTAGAAGTGAATATTATCTCTAACCATTACAGAATCGTCAGTTCAAAATATTTCTGCTATTGGCTAATTACTGAGATATAAATTAACCTAAATCTATTTATGTTTTCGAAAAAAGGCGATTTATTGATTATTACAAATAAATAGGATGACCGTAAATCTATAGGACTTTTTCTTTCACATGTTAACACTGAGATTTGTTAAAATAGATGAAGAAATTTCACAGATTTTACACTGTTTTTACGTTTTATTTTACGACACTTGTGCTTTTTTTCCGATTCAAACCAATGAGAATAAAGACTATGAACGAACATCGAGCTGTTTTCTACTAGCAAATAGTTCTATTAGTGTGCTTGACTATTATTATAGAATTTCTCTCACTTTTTTTAAATTATTTTAAATGCTTGAAAAAACGACGTTGTTGGGAATTTGCACTCTATTATGTAATTAAACATGTCATACTTCTCGATAGCAAAGAACGTTTTCATTATCTCAGTCACATTAATTCTACTACAAAAAATAATTCTCTGTCATTAGCAGGATACAGATTATTTTCATTTTATAGTAAAAGGATGGCCATCTATTGATTTCCTTTTTCTTCTTTCTTACCCTTCTATCTAGACCATATAATAACAAGACAAAAAATATGAGTTCAGCAGTAATTTGAGTTAATAGATATGCGCTTTTTATATCGTGATTATTAGCTACTATCGAATAGATGTCAGAATAATATGAATATATCACGTACAACGAGACGGTTAATACCATAATAAATGCTTTATGCAAAAAATATAAATGCATAAATGACGAAACTGTTAATACGGCTAATTGTAGTAATAATATATGAAATTCGAAATGAGGACATAATTCAAATGTAACATGTGATGAATCAGAAAAGATGGTGGGGAATGATTTTGTTGTCTAAAAGAAAGAATATTAGGATAATATCAGTATTAGTAAAACAGACAGATAATAGTGAAGAAAATAACTCTTTACTGTTTATTCTTAATGATTATGTTTATCTGTGCATTTCCTATAACTTTGATCAACTATGAATTGATTACAAACCTCATTGAAACTTCCATATGAAATATTAGTATTTAGGAATAAATCTGTGTTTTTAATTGTTGACGAAGATAAATGTTGTGCGGTTTTCCACGTAGTGGCGAACGGTGACAAGACGCATACGACAATAAGTATTAAGGTCATTGGAAGACGAACAAAATAATAATGTGTTACTAAAAATGTTGAGCGTTTAAGTAATGAATGATGGTGATTTCGTCGAAACTAAATGTAAGAAACATAATATAAATTATATATTATCTACTAGATAACTAGATTTACTTTGGAGAGATCCAATACACACAATGCGGCAGCTAATGAAAACGTACATAATCCACTGATAACGACAACAGTATACAATGGATTTCTACAAAAAAAAAAAAAAAAATGATTAGAAACGAAACTTGAAGTGATTCCATACTTTTCTAATATTAATGCTTGTATAATAATGATGGCAAAAAATAGACATGCGGCGTTAATAACATAATAACGATAACGTAATTCAGGTAACGAACGAAACATTGTTTCTGTAGCTGTTTGATTTTCTTCATGGTTTTCTTCCATTGTTTTTACATCATGGTGTTTGAATTGTAATGTCAGACAGTCCAGATCATTTGTATTCTGTTGTCTTCTATAAAGAAAAACAGCTATTGAAAGTCAAAAAACTATAGTATATATCTCAAATATTAACTTACCCACAATTGAATGAACAAGCCAATGGTCGTAGATTATCTTCGAGTAAAACAAAACTTTTTGTTGCTTCAGATTTATCATTACCAGCAACATGTTCTGAGAATGGTGCTTCATTTGACCATGTATCAAGTAATTTTTGCATCTTTTTGCTCATTTTTTTTGTATCACCCCCACTAGAGAAGAAAAGGAAAGTTTAGATCAATCTGTGCTTTATGTTAGCGCTAATGATTTACTTCATCATAATACTGCTTTGAGATTGCGGTACATCTCGTGGAACAATAAAATATGTTTGAACTTTATGTTCAGCAAGATATGCATCGCGTTCTTGACCATTCCCCGGTTCAACATCGAATTCATCACCCAAATTCATTAACGTATCTTTTGAAATATGAACTCTTCTTCAATAAGAAATAAATTAGTCTCAAATCACTGATAAGAAGTAGTCAACTCACCCTGGTACACCACCCGATTCCATATGATTAGCTAAAGTAACATCATCAGACCATGTATCATACTGCCACTTTCGTAATCCCAATACACCGCAAAGAACACGTCCTAAACATGAGAACTATTTGACTTTTATGCACGCTATTTGTTAGTGAGGCAGTAACGCACCTGAATGAATACCAATGCGCATATTAACATCAACACCAGTTGCTTCTCGCACAAGTCTAAACCGAATTAAACATTACATGAGATGATATTAAGACCGTTCCCTCCCTCCGCTTAGAAACGTACTTTCGATACAAAATCCTAATCAAATTTTCGTAGAATGTTAATCTTGCATACATTAAATTAAGGTAAACATGTAACTTTAAAAACTTCAGTTTTCCCTGAGTTATCTCAGAAATAGTGGTCAAAAAGTAGGCGTTTGTAGTTCCAAGATTAATCCTCCATTTCAAGAGCTAAATATCTCAAGTTAGTCTTGAAATGTAGCCAATACTTTTCTCTAGAGCGTAACAGAGTCTGATTTTTAGGTTTTGAGAAAAACAAAGAGTTTTCGAAAAGTTACCAGGGCATATCTTATTTCTTCGGAAAAGTTTTGTTTTTCTCAAAACCTAAAAATCAGACTCTCTGTTACGCTCTAGAGAAAAGTATTGGCTACATTTCAAGACTAACCTGAGATTTTTAGCTCTTGAAATGGAGGATTAATCTTGGAAATCCGAAAGGTCACGAAGACAAGAACTGATTCTGAGATACGGTAGTGCTAGGGTGTTCACATGTTAGGGTTCTTCATAAAATTGTCATGAAAACGTCGCTCAGAGTTGAGAGACGTCCCACTTTAACTAAAGTGTTTGTTCTACATTGTGGGATCAGTTTGTCATAGAAATGCATGAAGAATTTAGTACACACTTGATATCATCAATCATTTTTAAGCCCATTCGAACACAATTTGATGCATGATTTGGCCTGGATATCGGCAAACCACTAACACAATAATAGCAATCACCAAGAATTTTTATTCGCATACAATCACATTCCTAAAATGTGTATTCGATTATTGAAGACAAAAGTGGTGTGAGAAGTCGATGTCATCGTACAAAAAGTTTTCTCAATTTAAGTCCCTATTGAAAAAAAGATTTTTTGAAGATTTCTTCCATCTCTCTAATCAGCAGTCTTCCTAAGCAATTTCAGAAAATGGATTAAAACAAATCTATTGATCTTACCTGTGCAAGCTGATCAAATTTTCCAAAAAGTTTATTTAAAATTTGTACAAGTTCTGGTGGTGAAAATTTTTCTGATAATGGTGTAAAATTGACAATATCGGCATATAAAATACTAAAATAAAGTAATTATTTTAGATTAATTATAACAGCGTCAGTGACTATTAGTTAAAAATGCTATTTTACCTAACATTTTCATGTTTTTTAATATACAAATCGTGAAAAGTTGCTTTCCTAATATTCACTTTTTTTGTTGCATTTGACTTTTCATCATAATTTGATTGAAAATGATATTTAGCTGTTTCTTTAACTTTTCGTAACATTTCTTGTTTCATATTAATTGCTATAACAAAAACCATTAAACTATATTGAAAATTAGATCTAGAAACAAATGAACTAACCTATATGTGCTGGTATTACACTTAATATTAATCGTTCTTGTTGTTCTTTTTCACGTTCTAATTTTAAACGTGCTTCAATACAACGCATAGTATTCTGATATGTTTTATTTTGATGAGCATCGGTTAAATATCGATGACAAAAACCAAAAAAATTACTTGCGATAAAAAATAATGATAAACATATCACCTAAAATTTTAAATCAGAATATTATTAGGAAAATAATTTCATTATCTTATCTCATTAACCTCCAATTTAAATTGCATTGTATAGGGTGTTTTTACGTAGTGTGTACCAATAACAACGCCAATATGAATTAAAGATGTTATTAATGCCATTAACACTGTCCAAGATCGTCCAACGGGTAGTGTTGTATGAATTGATAAGATTGAAAACGAGACTGGTGCCATTAGACGTATAAGAGATGTATATCGTTGTAGTATCATGGGTATAATGGAGAAAAGAGTTAATAATATCCAAATAGATAAACAAAATAATTGTGAATGAGATTGAAAAAATTTTTCACGTTGTAATAATAAAACAAATATAATCGATATTAAAGAAATGGATGAAAATAAAACAATTTCAAGAATAAGTTGTGATGAATTCTAAACGAAACAAGCATATAACAGTTTTTTACTGTGCATACAACATTTCTCAATCAAAGACAAAGGATAACTATGTTTTTAAAATTAGACATAAAAATAGTTATTGAATCGATTAAATGCAAGATGTTTCACTTACTTTTTCCGTAAATAATGAGAATATCAAATAAATGATACCTTGAAAAGCTGTTAATAGTAACGCAAATAGAACTAAGCCATGTTTGATTCTTATTAGATAGAGACCAAAATAATGTTTATTATCCATATTAGCTAAAATTAATAAAAATAAAGAAATCATAATTCAGCTGATATTTAAAAAGATTTTAGGAAGTGAACAATTTTTTTGCAACAGTATAAACTTCAAACATTATTTAACATTTCACTCTAGAAGTAAAACGCTCTCTTAACAACGAGACAACATTTTGGAATATAACTCAGAAATATTAGAGTCCATGAATCAGATTCTCGTTAGTCTCGATATCAAACTTTATAAGTGAGTCATGCTACATAGTTTATTTTTGACTTTTTCTTCCAGTAAAACTGATATAACTCAATCAAAATCAGACCGTTCAACTTGAGAATTTGAAACCGATAAAAAATTGCTTTTGCTATATATACATAGTAGTAGCATAAAATGGAATGCATCGGATTGTTCAAAAGCCACTCAAAACAACTAAGGGAGATTCTTAATAAAATTAAAACAAAACCTACACACTCGGGGCATAGGTTTTATCCAGCCCCACCTTAGTTCATCACGTTTGAATGGATGAGTTACACTTTAAACTCAAGGTCTGTGCTGATAAGCTTTTTTTAACAGATAAGACATGAAATTTATATTATAGATAGCTGACAGTCATCGCTACATTTCAGTGCAAGAATCAATTGATTATTCCCCCTGGATCAGAAGTTATTTGCATTTTAATGGAAAAATAGTAGAAATGAGATATGTATTTTGCAATAACAGCAGCCATTTTATTCAACTTGATTATTTGAATTTTTCTTCTATATTTTGACTTATCATAGAATCATTTTCAAGAAAATAAAAAGATACATGTAACAATCGCATTGAAAAATATTTAAAACAATGAAAATCCTCGCTATATATATGGTGTTAATTAAATTCTCTTTTCTCTTATTCTCCACTCGCCTAAATTAATCAATCTCTTCTTATACTGGTCTGAAAAGACAATTAACGCAACAGATCTAACTGTATTATTTAAATGTGTATGAGAAAATGCAATAGATATCGACTCTTTACTAGTAAGCGGCATTTAATTTTATCTTGGTCAAGTATAATGTTCACAATGTTTCGAACTCAAAATAAAGTCAAAACGTAGCATAAAAGTTTAAATAATTAAATAAAATGGCTGCTATTATTACAAAATACATTTAACTATGGCCCTAAATGGATGAAATGATATATCCTGAAAATTATCAAATTAAGCAAACCGAAGCTTATCGATTGTTCAACATATTTCGACCTATACATAAACATAAAACTTTAAATGAATAATTATTCTAGTGCTCAAGGTTCGAATACTTTTGACTAGTAATTTATATGACAACTTTATTCTAAGAAACAATCTTACTTTTTCGAATGACTCATTATCAATCGTCTGTGGACATCTCGTGTTTTCTTTTTATAACTTTACTCTATGTCCCTAGAGATTTACGTTGTTGCTACATGACAGAAATTATTCTAACATGTTATTTTATGATCTTACTCTAATATTTATCTTTGGTTATAATAACAATCATTATGTCGGCAAACTTTTCTTTACCTAGACCGAATTGCTAACAAACGAAATTATCTATGTTCTAATTCACACTGTTTATATCGATCAATTAAATAAGTTATTTCTTTCTATTCGATTCTTCTTATGATATTTCTTTCTACGTGACAATAGTATAAGCCATAAGAGAAAATCTTTTATTGGAAAGACGTCAAATAAAGAACGTTTCATTTCAGATTTGTTATAGAAGAGAAATAGAATCCCTATTGTCTTCTATCTTCTTGGAGTGTATCAATGGAGACATCTTTATTTGGATTATATTATAAATGTTGTTGAAAAGAATGATATGCCTTTAAGCGCTCAGCTAAAAGAAAATTTCTATACATCAAATTACCATTTATTAAGTCAGTTGATGCTCTTTATTTTTACGACAGTATTTTATACACTGACTTGTACGATTTTAATCACCTCATATATTTACATTATACAAAAATAATAAGAACATGGATAATTTTTGTCTGTCTGACCTCTTGTCTTGAGACATTGAACTATTAAAAATCATTTGATAGAAGTTGTGTCTGCTCTGACAAACTGATTTATATTTTATGAGCAATATGGGAGAAAACCTTTCTATATACATTACTGACAAATAAATCTCAAATCACAATATCCAGAAGATAGTCCTTCTTAGCGTCAGTCATTTACTACGCGAAACTGCATATACAAATTCTTTCTGAAGACTGAAAAATTATTTGTAATACAAAATTCAAGGAAGCCTATATTATTGAAATAGGCCGATGGAAATACATTGATCTGCTAAGCTTTTTGTTGGAAATATAGAATATGAAGGTTTGTTGTAAGAAGCAGAAATACGGCCTTGAATAAAGCATTCACTAACAAAAACACTCATCATAAAAATATATCTCATTTACTTTACAGCAAGACTGTTTTATAACTATTTCAAGTATATTTAATATAAATGAAAAACATTTTTGTAAAATCATTTTACACAAGAAGCGAGCTTTCGATACTTCACAGTATCATCATCAGGCTAATATGACTGTGAATTTAGAAGAGAGATGAATATACATACTAGTTAAAACAGCAAAGAACGAAAATACTAGAAAAACTTAAACATAAATAAATATGTAGTATACAATCGAGTGACGGTTACATTTTTCTATTCTGGACTGTTATTTTCTAGACACTCTGTCTAATCGAATATCACTGTCTTTAATGAAATATCATTGTAGGCTAGCTTTTTTTGTTCGTGCGTCAGTAGTGTCTCTTTTATTTGTCTTTTAATTTCATTTTTTTTTTTGTTTCTTATCGAAAGCTCGCTTCTTGTGTAAAATGATTTTACAAAAATGTTTTTCAATTATATTAAATATACTTAGTTTTATAAGAAACATAAAAAAGTCAAAGAATGTCAATATATTTAAACTATTTCAAGATCTTATACATTCAAATTTGAAATACAAACATGCCTAATTTCTATATACTCCTATTTAGGTGAAAAATCACTTTAATCATAATTAAATATGTCAACAAAGTCATGAAGTACCTTTTTGTCCTCTTTCCTGTGCATCATCTGATGTGTTGATCTGTCGTTTATTATAGTCGATATCAGTATTATATTGTTTTCCACTAATATCACCAAATTTTATATGAATTAGACTAAAAGTTTTTTTCATTATTATTTTGATACCCAAGGACCAGTTAGAACATATATAGATCACCACTCTTGTGAAGAAAAGAGAAAGAAAAAAAAACCAGAAATAATAATATGTTTCAATACCCAATTAGTTGTGCATATTGTCAAAGATATCATACGCACTTGAGATAAGATTGAAGATGGTGATGATGGATGTAAAAAACACGCAAACGAGAAGTAAAATGATCCTGGTAATTAGAGAGTAATGATAAGACATTAAACAAAATTCACTTTGAGAATATATAGGAGAAAGAATGGGGACAGTAATTTCAGTTCTATGAATAATATTCAAAAGGATACACTTTTTTTTTAATACATGGCCCTCATCTAAAGAGGAAAAAATAAAAAACAAAACAAAATCACGCAAGTCATTCAATCTCTCAGCTACCGAAAACCCAAATGTCTCTCTCTCTCTCTCTTTCTCTCTTTGTGTCTTTACTTTATTAGAAAAAAAAATAACGTCAAAACATAAAACGGAAAAAAAAGAAGAAAATAACTAATAATTGCTGGGCAAAAAAGAAAGTAGAATGAAAATGGTTCTATCTTGACAAAATCTTTTTGTTTCAAAGAGAGGAACATAGAACACCAACATCTATTATTAGAACTAGTCTATAGCAACATCTATTAATAATTTAAAGTTTCTTATCTTATCTTGCTTCTTTTTTTTTAAAGAACATACATATAAATACGAAGAAAGTGAGCAATTTTCAGCAACAGAGTTCATAATCTTGGTGTAATTTATCCTTAGAGAATAATAATTGATATTCAAATAGCTTATTTCCGCCACCATCATTAATCATACGAAAAAAAAAAATAAAATTTGTTTTCTTGTGTAATTCTTGAATTCGATTATGCAGTTTTAAGAAGCGAACACACAAAAATTATAGACTACTATTATTCCAAACACGTCGATTAACAAAAAGCAATGGAGAATAAATTTGTACGTAAACATAAACAGTACAATATGAAATAATGAGAATGTTTACGTCTTTCATTTAATTAAACAGATTATCAAAGATTTAGAAAAATACTTCTTGATTTCTTTTCAACTAAAAGGTCTTTAATTTTCTTTCTAATAAAAAAAAACCTCATTGCAATCTAAAATATCAGTGAAAGCGGCTACCGATCTATGTTATAATTTACTTAACCAATTGAAATGTTTTCTTCTAAGATTCCTCTGAATTTCTCCATTTAATAATAATAAATAATTTACTTACATGATTTGAGAAAAGTGCAATAGAAATTTACTTTGTCAAAAAATGACTGATACATCCTTTGGCTAATAATTTGATGCTAATATGTCGCTTTAAAACTCTATGAAACAATAAAACAAAAATTACATATTCCATTCACTAACTTCATCGGACTACTGTCACTTTTCACATATAATTCAACAGTATGTTGTTGTTTTTTCTAAACTAGAATGTGAGTATATATCCTATTGATTGTTTCTTCTTAAGAATCACATTATATCAAACAAGAAATCTGATTGTTAACGGTTTATTAGACTTGACGGAAATTATCAATTTTATATGAAAAATGTATATTTACTTCTCTTCTTCGTCGAAAATAAATTAATTTTATCAAAAAATGTTCTTCTTACCTGATGTATGTTCATCCATTGTCCATTCACCTATTGATAAATCGTTGTTTGTGTGTGACGCTGTAATCAGAGTAAATAATATAAATACTATGTAACAAAGTTAATCATCTCTTCTCTTTTACATTAAAGAAGAGATCATATACAATTCTTTACTTATCTATTGCAACATTTAACTAAACAAAAAAGTAGCAAAAAAATCTACTTTTGATTTTCTGATGTGTATGTCCATACTTTGACAATATTGTTAAGCATCATTGTTCTCTAATGTTCTGAGAACGACACAAGATGCTTTTTGTATGAGTATATCTTTTTCGCTCTCTGTCTCTGTCTCTCTCTCTCTTTCTCTCTTTCGTTTTTCTGTAAAAGGTTAGATAGGACCTTTATCATATAACAAAATGTTTTCATATCGTCTATGGAGTTATGGACAATTATGTTGCCATAAATTTTATAATCTGAATGTGTTAGTATATTATTATATAGAGCATTATATAGAAGAAATTTTATCAAATGAAAAAATTCTCTTTTATATGAACGTAGTTAACTATCGAATATAATAAATCAATAATTGTTATTTTTCCATTAAAAAAAAGATTTTGCGTTAACGTGAAAATCTTTGAATATTAGCTGTTGAGATGAAAGACAAAAAAGAGAGATCAAGATCGATCAATCATTAATAATTGCTGCTGATAGATGTAAAAACAAAGAAAAAATTTGACGATTATAGCCTTGACAGACATTTGTTTCCTTCAGAAACTCTAGTTTCGATTTACATGCATATGAAAGGTATAGAACAAAACCTACTTCTAAGTTTTGAATTTGAACTGGAAAATAATATATTTGTACCATTTGATTGAGTACAACGACGTAGAATTTTTCTCGCATTAAAAACTGACGTCAAACGACGTTGATGTTGAGATTTTGCTTCCATAATAAGAGCTGAAATAAATTGTACTATACTTCATGTCGCAGAATATTGATTCATTAATATTAACGGAAAAAAATAGAACTTCTCAAAAATTTGTGAAGCATTTTCAATCTTATATAGAACAAGTTTTTAAAATATATCATCCTGAACTGAATTAAAATCATTATTTACCTGTTCTCGCTTTTATTCTTCAAAAATCAATGCATGTTTCATTAAACAACGGGACGATCATTAATCTTCTTTTTCAAGCAAGTAAAATAATAAAATAACTCAGTTTTACATTTTTGAAAATGAAATTGTACCACTTCACACACACATATATCAGGAAAAGAAAGAATAAAAAACAAAATGAAACAACGATAAATGGCACTGACAACGGTGCACCTAAAAATCATAAAAAGAAAATAGATACACTTTTGTTTGTTATCACGATACGAGAATGGTAACAAGTTCTTCTTTTTCTACCCTCTTTTTTTTTTGCCTTTGATTGACAAACGAATTTTTGTTCGTTTTCTGATAATGGATCTCTGTAATACGAATACTAGAGAAATTATTTATTCTGTTGATGTTCTTCTTTTTTTCTACTTATGTTTTCTCGTAAATTGAGGTGAGAGATGAATGTATCTTAGTCATATAATGCGCATTTTGATGGATGATTAATATTCTTTACAAACATCTGAGCGGCTTTTAACAATCGGTTTGCATATAGAGTGAAATATAAATATAGGGATTGCCTTTCGCCCATCGATGCAAAGGAGGAATAAAACCAAATAACAGCACCATTTTTTTAGAAAAATGTCATGTCACGATAAGTGCACTTAAAATGTGATGTAATATTCAAGTCAATTTCTTGCTATTCTGAATTGTTATTGACCACAGGTACTTTGTCAAAAAAATTAGTCTTGATTTAGTCAATAGACGAACTAAATTTTGTCCTAAAACTTTAATAGTGGATAATAGATGATTTATGGACTTTTATATGCCGATCGGATCAAGATTGACTCTTCGACAAGTATTTGAAACACCAAGCTTCATTATTCATTCGAAAAATATGCGGAGAGACTATGTGTTAGTGATGTGATTGATATAGACTGTTCATCTTCATTTGAATTCGTACGTTTTTTGTATTTTCTTCGACTAGTATTTTGCTGTCGATTTTCTCTAAAGAATACAAATTTTCTTGGGATCTGTACCAAAAAATCAATTTCTAACTAGTTTTTCGTTCTTGTTCTCAAATTTAACATCAGCGGCTAACTTTTAGTGTGCATTTAAATTATTTTCAGTATGATGAGCATAAATCACTCGCCTCATCAGAAAAAAACTCTAAATCTAACAATTCTGCAGCCATTTTCTTCTCTTAGTTTCCACATTATTCCGTAAAGGCGCAAAGGATTGATCAAAAGCTAAAAAGTCACTGAAGTTTTCTATTACGAGTCGCAGCTGCACTTATCTGCGTTCTCACATGTTTATCCTGCGTTACTTTTTCCAGTAATGAAGCATTCAATTCAGTATTCAAATGTCCGACCTAGAGGAATTCTATCTTTTAGTAATGGAATGTATCCCACCTTATGCCATTGCAAAAGAACGCCTCACGTCTAACGAGATGTGCAAGTGTCTAATTGCGTTTCAAGACGCTCATGACTATGATGAATGAGAACTTCATTCAAAAAAACGTTTATTCATTTTCTTTTCGTAGATGAACAAGTTAAACATAGAGTTAAAATAAGGTTTCCACCGTTTATAGGCATCTATTTACTGTGATTTATAGTATAAATGTAACTCTCGTCTTCATTATCGTTTTGTTTTCTAGCTATGATGTTGTTCATTTAATAAAATATTGTTTTTTTTTAATTATTTTTGTCAAAAATCTTTTATCTGTCTTGCAGTATAATTAACTATTTTTACTGATTGGGTTCTCTCAAACGTTTTATTTTGTTATACGAAGTCTTTTTAGGATCAAAGAACAGGTAAAGTTATATAGCAATCAAATTATTATTTATTGTTCGATTGTTTCTTGTCTCTTTTTAGTTATTAGTCGATGTATGTGATGTTTTAATAGTTTATATTTATGTATCCAGTTCATATTTTTGTTTATTATAATATTATAGTCATTGTAGTTTTTTATTTCTTTTTCATATCTATTTTACAATAAAATTTGAACTATACAATGTTTATTTGTTGTTTTTTTTCTACTGCGAAGTAGAGATCAGCAAGTTTTGACTTCGTTTAATATATTTTTCTTTGTGATTTATTCACTCGCGGTGTCCTCGATGTAGAGTAGGGAAACGTAGCACTTTTCGCACCAAAAAAACTTTACTAGACAGTTTCTGAAAAGCCTTGTCTGTTAAAATTAAAACTTATCTACGATAGCCGAAAACAATCGAAACTTCGTTCATTCGAATAGTTACTTACAAGGAAAGACGTCTGGTCTATATTTAAAAACCAGATTGTCAGCTAAAGAACAGTAAACGAATGCCCGTAAGGATGTAAAGGAATGAAAAAACATTTTCTGAATGGTACTATTTCGAGTGTCCGTTTGTTTTGTGTGCTAGAACAAGCATTTTTTCTTATGTTCTATTAAAAGTTTTTTAAAACAAAGAAAAAGTAGACGGCAATCGCGCTAGCGAGAGTTGCGAATGCGGTACGAAGCAGGAACAAGAAAATGAAGGATACGGCAACAGAGAACTCAGTTTTTTTTGTTAAATTGTGTATAGGAGGATGTTTGTTCAAAACGGGGGTTAATCAGTTTGTCTTTCTCTTTTCTCTCTCCGAGATAGTATTCAAGTCAACATATAATTATCTGTAACACAAGAATGCATTAGAGGCTAGAGTTACGATAATTACTTGTTGAATAGATATAGAGAACGATCATAAATGAATCACACGATAGACGAACATATTCTGGTATAAAAGTGCGAGTACATGTATGATTCAGATTAATTATCGTGTTTTTTGAAGAAAAAAATTACAAGTCCTAAACATTCAAAAGATCTATCTACTTTGGAGCTGTAAATCAGAGCAACGAAATATACAAACAGTCTCAAAAGGGGAGAAGACACAATTCAGTCACTCCTCTCTCTACAAGCGTTTAAAGTTTTGAAATACCACGTAGTTTTCAAGATAATCGTTGCAGAAAATCACACTTTTTGTCTGACAAAAAACACGCAGTTTATTACTAGAATGTGTTTCGCTTCACACCGCATTAAACACATCTTGAACTACTCTATCGTTTTTTGTCTATTGACTGATTTACACGGATGCACTTAAAAAGAGGATGATACAGATCAAATAGACTTTGGAAAAGTAAGGAAACGCATAGTTTAATCTACTTTGCCTGGTGTTCTATGCAAAAGATGTTTTCTGGATTCCTTTTTCCAGATAAAACTTTCATTTTATTTATTTCTTTTGAGTTAGAGGGTATAAACTATTTGTTAGAGGGTAAGAAACTATTTGTCTTTTCAAGAAACTTTTCTTTATTTCTGTATAGTCCATAAAACAAAAATTTGTCTGTTTATCTCTCAAGTTCAAGTGAAAACTCGAGTGAAAATAGTTTCTTTTGTTCAAGAGCAACTGAGTTTGAAGACTAAAGTTATCTTCAATCTACTTCTTTGGGCGAAATTTCCTTGTTTTCTTGAGTATTTCCTTGATTTTCATAGATAAACAGACAAATGTTGATTTTCTATGCTCGAAACGTCGAAATGAGACGCTTGAAATCATTCTTTCTCTGAGTGATTGGGTTAAAACGGCCAATCAGAAAAAAAATTAGACGCACACATTTTTAAAAAATCATTCATTTTCTGTCTTGACAAGGCGGTTCATGTGTCTAATTTTTTGATATTTCGAAGAATGGTCGAAGTGTCTAGATTAGACGTGTGACCGTCTTTTTTAGACATTTCATCCGTCTTCTTTTTTTACAGTGTGTAAAAGAGCAGAAAAAAAATAAAAAACAAGAGTGTCACATTACATCAAGATGGATATATCTGTTTATTTATTTTTAATTGTGTTATAGATAACCAAGACAAAGTTATATTTACATGAATCTCTCTAATCAAAGAAAATAAGAACGGTACTAGTTTTGAATTATTTCTCTTCATCACTAGTTTATTGGATAGACAAGCACAGATGGAATCGCAAAGCACCATTCATGAAACTAACAGTAGGATAAAATATCAACATTGTGCATTCTTATTAGGTTGATAAATAGCATATACTTTACGAAATAAAATGTACTACTCGCAGTATGCTGTTTTACCACATCTACTTTTTAAGTGATACATAATCTAACAAGTAACAACTTATTGAGTGGTTAAGAGTCTTGTTTATGATATCCATTCGATTATTTCTGTTTGGTCTGTTTGAATTTATGAAAGAAATCCGTATGGACTCAGAATTTTGATCCAGTCCTGTCCATGGGCTCTAAAAAAGTAGTCCAGTCCAGTCCGAATTCAGTAGATTGAGTAAATAGTCTGATGGACTTTGCCAAGTTCTGCATACTCTAGGAGTAATCCATTAGCAGCACTTCTTTCCAATAAACTGTTCACTTTCTCAATTGAACGAATCAATAAAACATTATTATCAACTTGTTCTGGATTTATACTTGAGCGCCGTTCAGTTACGACAAGCTCAGCAGAGGTAAATTGTCTTTCTACCGCAGCCGTTGTAGCGGGTATGGAATGTATTTTCCGAGCTACTTTTGCTAGATACATTCTTTGATTTTTACCCCAAAATTCTCTAGTCCTTAGAATTTACTTTTTGGTATGTGGACTATAGTCGAAGGGCATTCACTATCGTGACACTCATGACAAGCAACTTCTTTCAACGTATTTTAACTAATTTTGTATTAGTTTAGTTAAAAATAATTCTGCTCAGATGAAATTCATTGGATAAATATTTGAAATTAGAGAGAAAATTAAATATGATTTCACATTCCATTTTCATTTTTTTCGAGCTTACCCAACCAGTTGTTCGAGGGATACTTCGAGTGCTCGGAAATATGCTTTCGATGGACCTTCGCCAAGGACTCGAGTCCTCGCAAAATGGCATTTCGGGCCCTCGATATAAGCTTTCGAGGAGTATTTCCGAGCCCTCGTCGCACCCTCGAGAGAGCGAGGGCTCGAAAGTCCCGAACATCTCTATTCGACAGCTCGAAATTTTTCCCGAGGGCTCGCTACCTACCTGAAATCCGAGGGCTCAAAATCGATACCCCTCGAAAGCTTGTATCGAGGGTCCAAAGTGCCATTTTCCGAGAGGTTGAGTCCTCGGCGAGGGCCTGTTTTCGAGTATTCGCCGCACCCCTCGAACGACTTTTTTCACTCGCATGGGTACTATCGTTACCGAGATATTCACTATTTGTATTTTGGCGCACGCGTTGTATATCGCCATAACCTTACAACACCTGAAAAGCAAATTTGGAAATATCTCGGTAACGATGGTAGGCTCAAAAAAAATGAAAATGGAAAGTGAAATCATATTTAATATTCTCTCTAATTTCAGATATTCATCCAATGAATTTCATCCGGGCAAAGTTATTTTTCCTTGCATCAGTGTCACGATAGCACAGTGGGCATTTCTGCCTAGAGCAGGCGGACATGAGCCTCAACTTAAACACATATGCTAAAAGTCGTTTCTTACAGGTTTTCGAATATGCTCTTTCTTGTGACATAGGAAAAATAGCCAAAATCCAGTTGTTGAAGGGGTTTCTAGAGACCTGGTCTCTGAAAAACCTATAGAAAACAGCTTCAAAAATTTTTCAATATCGTCATTAGATTCAGCATAGCCGGAAACCTCTACAAAACTAGTTTGCAGAATTTCCCGACGCTTGAAATTGCTTTAAAAAATAACATCGCACAAAATCAAAGAAAAACCTTAAAAAACGCTGCGTCGAAAGAAACTGAGCAAATTTTAACGAAAAATAGTTGGAAGACACGTCAATAGATGCAGTTTTTCACGTTGATCCCGAATATGTATATATTGTTCGGAAAAATTGTATTTGAAGTGAAAAAATTGGTTTTTACCTCAGAAACCTGGGTTTTTAGAAAACCAATATCTCAGTCCAGGAAAATATGCACACTTTTGCGCATTCACCATAGATGCACGGCCACTCGAGGAACATTTTGGTATAAAAACATGTTAGTTCAGACCTGCGCTAAGCTGCGCGTTCTCAAAACACCGGAGAGAGCCTTTACAGCCTAGACCGTTTTCGAAAGAATTCATTCCAAAACTCTTAAGTTTCACTCGAAAAACAAAATTTTTTTTTATTTCGTATTCGTTTGACTGTGTTCTTATCGAATATGATCTCGGTTTTATTCTAATTTACTATCCTTCAATAAAAATCGAAATTTTTGCGAAAAAATAGCGCATTTACATGGTGTTTTTGCATTTCAAATCTTTTATAGAAGGAAAAGTCGT
>CAJNOQ010000436.1:0-50698 GCA_905250885.1 Didymodactylos carnosus | reverse complement strand
ATGAGAATATTTAATAATACTGTGTAAATTCATTACCACAATATGTGTAAAATTACATCAAAATATTTAAGATCATAGAGCCTGCTGATTTTGAGCTATTGAGATGCAATTTTCACATATATTGTAGATAAATGACCCTGTCTCCTTTTGAACACTGGTCGAAAACGGAGAGCGAGTTTTAGGAAATTTTTACATCAGCGGATAGAGAATTGTTAGTTCCATCTTCATATTCAATAGCACGCTTATCCAATTAAAAACGCCTTAGAAATACGCAAAATACTAAGAAACTTTGTGCAAGTGGCCGAAATTACCCCATCTGACTCTAAACAATGTAAAAGAAGGAAAATGATTCTTTTTTCATTAACTTCTTTACCAACAGAAAATAACTTTGAAAACCATTAGAAGGGATGATTTTTTCTTTTATTTAGTTTTTAATCGAAAAAATATGAACATCTGTTTGTCTGAAGTACCCTTTTTTATAAGATTCTTTCTAAATCTGTTCTATATTCATAATAAAAAACAAATTTTACTATTTCAAGTGAATGATTGATATATTTATATACGAAAGAAATAGATAAAAATTGTATTCTTCTATGTTTTGTTTTTTATTAATACGGACATAAAAAGGTCTATATAAATAATGATTTTTGCTTATTTGTAGACAATTTTTATCTGACAATGGCTGATAGTAGTAATCATACTAAACAGAATGGTGACGCTGAAGATGGAAAAATACTAACAATGGCAAATATAAATCCGAATGTTATTAATGTTCAATATGCTGTTAGAGGTCCCATTGTGATTCGTGCAGCAGAAGTTGAAAAAGAATTGAAAGGGGTAGTTTATTCGTACCAATAAAAAAAAAAAATACTATTCTGCTACTTCTAGGTACTATGCTTAGTTTGTGAATCCTCTATATAATTTACTCAAAAGATCGATAAAAAAAAAGTAAACAAAAAAATTTTAACTAGTGTAATTTGATTAGAAATATTGTGATTCACGTTAATTTATTTCTAGTTTTAAGAAGTGTAGATTTCTTTCTATTTAATATTAATTTAACTAAATGTATGCGACGTTTTCTTTTCGTTTTTTATTGTAGGGAAATCACAATTATCCATTTGATCAAGTTATTCGAGCAAATATTGGCGATTGTCATGCAAGTGGAAATCAAGTACCTGTGACGTATCTAAGACAAGTGAGTATTTTGAATCTTTCTATGAAACAAAAACTATATTTTTATGTAAGAAAATATCTAATTTTTCGATATTATTGTCAAAACAGTTTTTAATTATTAACTCTTGAGTCATTTTTATTCTAGTTTGTTGCTGGATGTACATATCCTCCTATCATGAACCATTCTGATTTTCCATCTGATATCAAATTACGTGTTGATCGATTTTTATCCTATTGTGGTGGAAAAAGTCTTGGCTCCTATACGGAAAGTCCCGGTTTAGTACCTGTAAGACAAGATATTAGCGAATATATTGAGAAACGTGATGGTCATAAATCGGATCCAAATGATATTTATTTATGTAATGGTGCAAGTGATGGAATTAAAACAGTGATTAAATTATTAATGAATAATGATGTAAATAGACCAAGTGGTATAATGATACCTATTCCTCAATATCCATTGTATTCCGCAACATTGTCAGAATATGGAGCATATCAAATTGGATATTATTTAGATGAAGATAATAATTGGGCATTAGGTATTGACGAATTAGAACGAGCATTAAACGAAGCAAAAGAACATTGTATACCGAGAGGAATTGTTGTCATTAATCCTGGAAATCCGACTGGTATGAAGAAAACTAAAGATATTGATGTTTTTAATTGAATTGTTTCTCTTAGGTCAAGTGTTAACACGTGAAAATATCGAAAATATTATTCAATTTGCTCATAAACATCGTTTATTTTTAATTGCCGATGAAGTCTATCAAGAAAATGTTTATTTAGCTGGGTCAAAATTTTATTCATTTAAAAAAGTATTAATGGATTTAGGTGCACCATATAATCAAATGGAGTTGGCATCATTTCATTCAGCATCCAAAGGATGGCATGGAGAATGTGGATCAAGAGGTGGATATTATGAATTAATAAATATTGATAAAGATGTACGTACACAACACAATAAATTGATATCAGCTTGTTTATGTTCTACGGCATGGGGACAAGCGATTATGGATGCAATTATTAGTCCACCTAAAGAAGGTGACGAATCGTATGAATTATATATGAAAGAGCGTACGGCCGTTGTTAATCGTTTAAAAGAAAAAGCAGATTTAGTTAGTGATTTATTTAATTCGGTTGAAGGTGTACGCTGTAATACTGTGATGGGGTAAGTCAATCGGTCTTTGTACTATTGTGTATCAGAATCTTATGAGGTTATCTTTTTAGCGCTATGTATGCATTTCCACGTATCGACATACCACAAAAAGCACAAGAACAAGCTAAACGTCAAAATATGGCACCAGATGCATTTTATTGTTTTCAATTATTAGAAAAAACTGGCATATGTGTCGTACCTGGTAGTGGATTTAAACAACGTCCTGGTACTCATCACTTTCGCACAACTATTTTACCACCCGTAGAACAAATGAAACAAGTCGTTGATAAATTTAGAACATTTCACATGTCATTTTTAAGAGAATGGAAATAGATCTACAACAACCATTTATACTAGATTTAGTTACATCCGCTTTTTATATGTATACCGTCATTATTTTGGATTAGGATTGAGCATGTAAGTATTCGAATGCAGGTAGATCGTTTTTCACAATACCTTGTCCTTTAGTCTTCCTTTTTTTTGTTGTTGTAAAAATACGCGAACGACAGACAAAGAAGTGTTTTGTTTTTAGTAAACCGTTGTTTTGATGTTGAATTTTTTTTTCCTTTGTCACTAGAGACAAAAAGACTCAATCTACTAATCTGTCCTTTCAATGTGGCCGGCAGCTGTGCAATACACTTTTTTAAACTTCTACATTATTTGATACTCTCACTTGGTGACTTATATATAACCGTAGCCACTAGTTTTTTGTGTTCATGGATGTTGTTTGTTCAATCACAATACTAAAAAGTTTTTTTTTCAAGTATCAAACATGATCACTTGGTTAATTATCATTTTAATGATTTTTCTAGAAGTAAAACTAAATAATAGGTTTTAGCATAAAATTAACAAATATCATTACTGATAAAAGGTTTTGATGTCAATGAATGTTCAGTTGCCTTGCGAATACCTGCAATAAGGTGAGGTTTTCCAAACGGTGAGACCAGTATTGACGTATATGTTTCCAGATTTAACTCATTTTTTATACGATTTAGGGCATGACACTTGAGTGCAACCTAAAAATATTTCAGTCTAAATTCTGTTGCCACCTGAGTGACATGCCATTTCAAGATAATAATCAACATCAAAAATCGATACTTTCTGTTTTCTTTGCAAGTATAAAGACCCGAAAAAAATATATCAAGTCAAATCAAACATCTAGGTTCATTTTTGGCTGTTTTTATTCAACTGAAGATTTTCGTATAACAAAAATGTCATTTTTAGAATCTACATATAAAAATGAATTAAAAGTTAACATTTCGACCAACAGAATCGATCCTAGAGGTCGCCCATACTCATTTTCTGATTCTCCATAGTCGAATACTTCTACTATGAAAGTTTTATGGCTGTATGACACCACATACAACAAACACATATAGCCATTTTATTTGTCGCTTTGTGCGGCTGCAGACATACGCACAAACAAGCATACAGGCATTTTAACTCGATAATACCCTTTCCTTTACAGTAAAGGGAATATAATTCGAACAAAGTTGAAGCAGATTAATGAATTGAATGATAAAGTTGCAGTATTTATATTACACTTCTATTATTCTTCTACTGACGCTGAACAATCAACAAAACATCATAAAGGTATATATATTAGTGGTATATATTTGGAAAAATGGGGAGAGATTCTAATATAATGAACGTCACTGCCGCCGCCGGCAAAAATAGATGATATTTTGGTTAGTGATAGGCCAACAGATGTTCAAACAATGTTCAACATTCAACAAAATATGGATGGCCGTTTACGGTGAATACATTTTACCAGAACTATCATGAACTACTATGTTTTCATCACGGAGATCATAAATGGGCTGTTGTATGGTGTAAATGTCAATCAAATCAGTATTTTTATACTGTCGTATTTTTGGTTGATGAAGGTTGCCCAATGACATTTTTATTACAAGTCGAACGAACTGCATTAGGATTAGATGAGAATAATGCACTCGTTTGGCAAGATGAGTACAAAACTGGAAATGTCTGGAAATATGAAAAATTTGGTGCTGATATGGGTTGCGTCTATTTATATGAAAGTAAATCACAAGTTCATTTATAACGTCATGTTTTCCTCCCATTTTCTCTTGGATCTATTCAGTTGCTGCTTCTCCTCAGCTCTTATGGGAACAAAAAACTGGCGTCACCTATCCACCTATGCTCGTCGTCAATAAACGAATGTTTTAAAATTGTGCGCATCCGGGTATGAAGAATATTAGTTGTCTTGAGAATCGTATTGTATTATCGTATTGACGAAGGCATGACTTTTATATGTACATGTATCGAAAGAATTATACTCCACGTAGGAAACATCTACATATTATAAAAAAAAGTGCTTAGCATCTGTAAGACTTTTGTCACCTTTATACTACCTCAATCATCTTTGCAGGTACTGGCACAAACGAGTTTTGAAGGTTTTAATGGTGGGAGAGCTCACTACAGCTCAGGTAGGGTTGTATTCCACTCACGCGCAGTTCTGTAGAAAAAACTTCTGAGGATGGTCTGAGCTCGAGCAAAAGGAATCTCGACTTTGAGTTTGATGTAGTGTTACGATTCGGTTATGTGTGATGATGCCTAATCTAGAGAGGACGGAGAAACCTCTAAAAATTTTGAAAAAGAGAACGAGTCGGAAATATTTACGTCTCACCGAAAGCAGAGAAACGTTTAATTTGTTCACTAGGTCAGATCCTGCACTATTACAATCCCGTGTGATCATATGTGCCGCTAAGCGTTGAACAGATTCCAGACCGATATTGTTATTGTTATTTGCAAAATCACTATCATATAATGCACATGCATAATCCATTTTACTCAAAATGCAAGTTTTATAGATGTGAAGCTGGATGTGAGCAGATACTTCTTTAAAGTGACGGTACAATCGCTACAAGACAAAGCGAGGTGTTCTACGTACTAAATCCACCTCAAGTTGTAACTTATCTTGAGACCTAACAGGGTTGGATGCATAGCTCGATTCATTAGATTCCTTGATTTAAAGTAAACTGGTAATTGTCAGCTTTTTTTGGACTATTAGAGATAAACATTCAAGAGCATTTCGAGACGTTGAATGACATTAAGTTATCCAAACACCAATTATTCATGTGATCTATGTTAGCCTAGCAGTCGGAGAGCGAATGTGGGACAGAAATAGGACAAATCAACATGCAGTCATCAGCAAAGGGGATAGAATCAGCCGGCAGTGGAACCTTTGACGGTAGTTCGTTAATGAAAATTAAAAATAGAAGGGATTCTAGAACTGAGTCCTGAGGTACTCCAGCAATTACTCGGTAGGATTTAGAGAGTGAAGTGCCCACTCTCACTTGCTCCCTTCGACCACTTAAGTAACTAGAGAGCCATTCAAGAGCACTAGTGGAAAGTCATAAAGAGGACAGTCGATGAAGTAGTATCTAAAATGGTACTCTGTCGAATGATTTTTCTATATCACACAGCAGAATTTGTTTGATTCAGGTTTCCCGTGAGCTTATGCAACAGGTAAGCAAAAGCATATAACGTGGAAGATCTGAGACGAAAACCGAATTGATTATTAGAAAAAAAGCCTGTTGTGAGGATAACTGAAAATTAGTATCGATTTTCTTCTAAGTAGAAGATGCTTTCTACTAGAAATCGAGGGCGATTTCCAAGGAATCTGTTAAAATTCGTCCTTCATCTTTTTTCTATCTGACACAATCGCTTCTCGACGAAAAGCCCTATACCGACATTAATCGGTACCGGTCGTGGAACGTTTGGCAAACATTTTTTATCTGAGTACCGATTCAAGATGAAAAGTGCTATTCTGTTTTGTAGAGAAATGTTGCTACAAGACTGATTCATGAAAAAAAATGTAAAGGATCATTTTGCGGTACCAAAAATGTTATATACAAAAAATGAGAAATTGCCAAAGGCAAATACTGTTGCATGCCTATTCTTGAATATCCGTTCGTAGAATATATTATGTTCAATATATTTATGTTCCACGGCATGGCAGCAAGCGATTATGGATGCAATTATTAATCCACCTCAAGAAGATGATGAATGGATGTAGTTTTCTACAGCTGATTTATTCTCGTACTTTTCAAAAAATTGAACTGCAGGAATTTTAACGAGTTCTGTGGAGAGAAGTCATGTTAATGCTGATAAATATGCCTCACTTTCGAGTCTAGTGTATTTTGACCAAGATTTTTTCTCAAGTTCAACGATTCATCAGATGTCGCTAATAGCAGGCTAATAGACAGTGCATTACTCTATCAAAGGAAAAGACTCTCATCGGATTGCACTGTGAAGAGCTAATTGTTTTCCTGATGTTATTATTCTGTTTCTTATACCACCTTGATCGATTCTATGCATAATTTAATACTTAATCTGTAGTAAATCCTCTTGGTTAATTGTCTTATCGGTTAAGAGAGAACGTTGACGTAAAAATGAACTCGATGTTTTTGTAAAATGATCTAAACAAATCACGTTCTAATTGAAATTTTTCTTCTCCCACTACTAAACATTTGAATTAATGTATTCAAATAAGACAATATTTTCGATAATTTTAGAAAACGTAAACGATTTATATTCGTTTTGATGAATTAATAGGCTTGACGACCCCGCATTCGCATAGAATCAATATGTCTAATTTAGACTAATCGTTCTTTCAGTTATTTTTAATGAGTATTATTTCAGGCTAAAAGAAATTAATCGTACTTGTTTTTTATTAATTAGTCTGATGGCATTATCTGAAAACTATGCACTATTTCTTTTCCTACGTAATTGAGCCGCCTTGTTCAGCTATCTTTTATTTTCAAAAGTACAACCATGCTCGAAACTGTTTAATCATTGTCTTTTGATCGCAGTTAGAACACGAAAGTGTTTCCTAGATTAATGACAAATTACTAGTGTACATTTATTCTATATCTGTAGCGAGAGCCTAAGCCCAACTGTTTCTTTTAAACATAACGGAGATTTTACTTATAGTGATCCTTCGGTATCTGGTTACTTTTCGGAATAAAATTACAATGATTTAGTCGTTGTTTTAAAACAATTATCTTAATTAATGCCTTCTGTTCATCTTGGTAGTAATGTAAGGCAAGCGACCACTGTTGCTAATAGTGCTGTACATATAACTTCAAGAACAGTTGACTATGCGAATCGAGGCCAAATCGAAGTATCGATTGAAGATCACGATGTATTCAAAGTGAGAATTAAAAAGACATATATACAGACTCGAATGGTAATAATGTTTCTCAATTTATGTTTTTAGGCTTTTCACGATTGTATGAAAGATATGAGCAAATTTCGACAATATCTTTATTACATTGGAACATCTTGTGATGCGACAAAATTGCGAAATAAAATTCAAAAATTAAAAGAGCGAGTATTAAAAAGCTTTACACACCAACGAGAATTGATTTTGGAAACTGGAAAAGGAGCAATGTAAGATGACTTGTTTTAAAATGAAGACAAATTTTTTTTCTTGAAAACTAGTGAAGAATCATCTGTTGTTTCTTCGTGGGATGATACTTACTGTCAGTGTGAGATTTAATTGTTTCATGATTGAAATCGTTGTTGTTTTGCTTTCTTACATATAGTTCTAAGAGTGATTTGACAACCAAACGTCTTGAAAAATGTATATGTTTTACATTAGCATCATTGAACTATTACGAAAATCTTTTACATAAATTTACTATATTACTTGTTAATTTTCCACTTGCAAGCGGTACGTATGTGTTTCAATATTCCCTTTTCAAGAAAACGATTCTATCGAAGAGATGAGCATATTCACTCTTGTGAAATATGTGTATTCTAAATCTTTGTTTTGATATAAACATAACACTTTACATTTTTATTGTTCAGATCGTACAAATGTTGTTAATCTCGGATTTGAAGATTCAACAATAAATGCCGAAGATGTATCATATGAGAATGTTGAAGCCGAAGAAAATGAGACAAACCGTTATATTGAATTACTCAAGTAAATTTAAGACTAAGCCTTGATGTTTTGACAAGGTTAGAAGTATAAGCATTTCAATTTATTTCTAGTCAAATTCAACAATTGCATACACTTCGAGAAGATATTGAACAGATTGATGTCCATCAACTTCGTTATCACGCAACATCTTACTCGAAAGAATTTGGTATGTTCATTTTTTCTTAAAATTTCTTCTTTAGTTTGTTCTTATTTATTTCTTTTTATTTTAGTGGAAAACATGCATAAATATAATAATGATGTTACGTTGGATTCATTGGAGGCAAATGGATCATCGCCTGTAAAATGAATGTTGTAGATAAATGTTCGATGTGCTTTTGATGTCATATGATCCAATATGTGAAAATATTGTATTTGCTTATAGTCACGTTATGTTCTTCGTCTTTCTTAATCATACCGTTTAATTACGTAAGGAGGAGTATAAAGATGCTTTTAATAATTCTCAATGACAATGTTGATAGACGTGCTTTACAATAACCTTCATTAGTGAATGAGACTTATTCTATTATTCTTTGATAATATGTGGATTGAAGAACAATCCAGATCGTATTAGAAGAACGAGAGTATATGAACTGTAGAGATTTTTGCTATTTTTTAGCCCAGTTTATGTCGAGGTTGCAATAGACGTAAATGTTTATGTTTGGCTATTGGAGCAACATTGCTTTTAATTGTTGTTGGAATTATTCTTGCTGTGATATTTGCGACAAATTCAAATAACTCATCATCGTCTTCTACAACAACGCCATCTTCAGGCTGAAAATGAGTCATTCGTAAATTGATTCTGATGCCTTTTTGTTAACCCGCTGCCATCTACAATGATAATGTTCTGCTTATTGTTTCAATGAAATTCGTCCAATATTTTTACAGTTTATCATCTTTCTACTACTACATCTGAATGTGTGACCGTTAGCAAAATTAATTTTATTTTTGTAACATAGCCGTCCGATTTTTTAAATTATTCCATAAATCTTTTTCTAATATCTTTTTGATTCACTTCCTACTTGACCTGAATTATCTCACTTGCTTTTTGAGTTATTTTAATGAACTTACCTTACATACATACCGGTATATATATAAATATGTATTAGTTTACGTTCTTTTATGTAATGTTTCTTGCGTGGAGAACAAACGTTTTTTCCACGGTAATGTGCCATTAAACAGATTTATCGTTTCGTATCATCAAAGCCACATTATGCTCCAATACCTCACTAAAACTTTTTTTCTTTTAACAATCTATTTACAAAATATATGTGTGCATAGTTCAATATGTTTTTCTCTTTTTATGGAACGTATCAAGCTGTCTGTACATTTGTAAATAATATATAAAAACTTTTAGAAGTTATTTAACAATTTAACTTTACCTTCTGTCGTTTGTTTTTCGTTCCAAATGACTTTCAGGTAAGTATCGCATTACTGCAGTTCCGTCTAGGGAGCGATCTCTGTCGATTGCCTATAAATCTCTAGCTGATACATAAAACCGCCCAAGTCGACGAGTACGCCACTTGTACGCACACGTAACGTCGTACACGCGTTGTATGTGTGATATCACAGGTACAACCGATGGACGAAATGTACATCACTCGTACACCGGCGTACGGTTAAAAATGCTTCATTAGAGAGAGCAAAGACCAAACGAGGGCGATTGACTTAAGGGGAAAATAAAAAGTAAACAAAAAAGACAAATAAAATGAACATTATTTTAGGCGAACTAGAGAAAACAATTTCTGGAAAAAATTTGGCTGCTGAATTTATTTTGTCTTTAGGTTGTTTACTTACTGTTTTGTCAGCTCCTAAACTTGATTATTGTTGTGCCTTGTATGACAGTTCGTTTCCACCAAAAGAATGTCCTAAAAACTTTCAGAGTATCTTTTCGGGCACATACTTCTCATAGGGAGATACAGCGAAGGTGTTTTCTCTCTATACTATTATATTTTTGATTAATGCGTAATTTGAGCAAATTTCGACAGACGCATTTTCTCTTCAAGGTTAAATTACATTTACATTCAAAATATCAACAATTCTTTCCCTGAAAACAGCGTAAAACGACTCATAAGGATATTAGTAATACACAACACGATCTTCATTTTCTGGTGGTTTTTCAGCAATTTTCTACGACGATGTTTCTTGGCATTCAACTGGATCCACTAAAGCCATTACTTTTTCATTTCGATCATTATCTACACTTGGATTCCGATTAACACTATCTTTTTCTGATGACAAGTTTCTGTACGAACAGCACATATGTTTCGAAAAGCCTGCACAGTACGACACGTTTTATTACATATTGCGCAGCGTACAATAAAATTTTTGTTCATGCTGTGTATTTGGACATGTTCTATTTTCAAATATGGCGTTGAAAACTAACATGCTGTGCATTTGTAGTCAGTATCACTAATTGATATAATCTAAAAAGAAGTAACAGAATAGTTGCTGAGAAATGGTGCTCGCGATTTTATAGACATTCGGTCAATGCAGAGTACTGTTCATTTTTAAACCTACACAAAAAGAAGTTTAAGTTCACACGTCTTATTTCAGCCCAAGATAACAAAACAAAATGAAGCTTATATAAACGGGTACTTCTGACATAGAAAAACACCCTAAAAGGGGCTCGTTTCACGAGAAAACTTGAGTCTGATTTAAGTACATGACTCAAGTCAAAGATAAGTCGAACTTAAATGAAACTTAGTTTTTGACTTAAGTGTGTTTCACAAACGACAGGTTTAGTCAGACTTAGCAGTTAAAGAAAAAGTTTGAAGAAAGTTAAGCAAGAACTTAACTTCAACCTAAGTCAAAAATCAGACTTAAGTATTTTCGTGAAACGAGCCCCAGGTTTATTTCTTTCCCAACATCTAACTCGTTAAAAATAAACTTTTCTATGTTCCTCTGCTATCCGCTTTTTTCCAGCGTCAGTATCGTTTCAGTCGCTTACACGTCTGTCGCTATCGACCCAGTCGCTTTTGTACCTACTATTGTCGTGCCAGTCGCTTTTTCGACTGGTTGGCCACTTGCCAAAGCGTTTGTCATGATTTACAGTGCATACAGTCATATAGCATTATGAAACCTACAAATGAAAAAAAAAGCGTAAAAGAATCATGATATAGCATCATGGTCATATTGGAATGCCGGTATGATAATGATACATTTTTAACATGATAATAATACACTTTCTCGTATGGATCAAACGAAGTAGCTGTTGTTTTTTGATACAACAAAAACCAACTCAGTCGTTGCTTCTTTTCAAAAACACGCAGCAGCAGCCAGTAAAATTTCGCGCTCAGTCATTGTCCCACATAGTGATCTATTGAAAAGATTTCATGTAAATTATTTAGCGCAACATGAAATATGCGTCTGCGATTCTCAGAGCACATTTGTAATTAAGTCTTTTCGATAGGCGGTGTGCAGTATTTTGACTAGTCTCGAAAACAACTTCTTATCTAACTGTCTGTTATGTAAAAGTAGAATGTGTCTATTGTCGTAGATTTAAAATATTTTTGAGAGGAATGCTTCAGACATCACCGGATTTCTTATCAACACCCCTAATAATTCCAGTTGAAGCAATATTAAATGTTATTGGTCGTAATTATGATGAACAAATTAATTTAACATCAAGATATAATCAGGTAAACTTTTTTCGTGTTTAAAGATTCAGGTATATCGACTCTTCCGCGAACAACGTTTCCGCGAATGAAATTCTTTCATAGTCATTCTCACGCTACTTAGTGGCATCACATCTCAATTCGCAGAAGAGTCGTTTCGCTGAAAAGTCGTGTCACGAAAGATTAAAATTTTATCGATGCTTAATTAGCCAATTACAGTCAATTTCAAAAGAAAAATCTAAAGTGCTTTTGTATGTTTGAATCTGTTCTCGAATGATAAAACCATCATTGGAAGATCAGATCATTTGAAGAAAGTCTAAGTAATGTTTCGATTTTTAGTCACTTATAAAATTTTCATGTTCAAAACATCGTCTCAAAATTTTGCCTTTCGAGTTCGCTTGGATTTGGACAAATCTGCCATTGAATTCGAATACCGAAACCTTTTTTGAACATTGAATGAAAAAGTCTGACGTCCAACAAGAAATCGCTGGATCCGTGCAGGTCCAGAATATTTTGGAGGAGAAATAGATGGTTATTGATTTTCAAAGACATAGAACCTGCTATTTCCGTAATATAAAATCGTTTCTTAGGCATTAATAGTCTTATTTCTTTCTTTCTGGCGTTATTACGCAACCGTAAGAGACGAATTCCGATTATTGATGGTCAAACCCGTATATATCAAACAAATTCAAATTTATATCATAAATTAAATGATCGAATACGTGTGAGTCGGCCGGACCAAGTTTGCGCATATTCACCTCAAAAACCATTTGTACATTCAACAAATGGTAAAAATCCCAATTATTATGGTATGCGTACAATTATATTTGGTCGAAATAATAAAATTGATTACAATAACAATACAAATGAACAACTGCCAACCACTCCACTCGATTTTACACACGAAGAATTTAATAATGATTCATTATCAGCAACACCAATAATTACTGATCCTCCTATATCTATTACACCTACGGTTTATATAGCCGAACATCATGATTCAACAACTTCTGCTACTTTAAAACATTTTCATGAATTCAATCAGCAAAATTCAATGGAAAAAAAAGATTCCGATAAACAACTGAGACGAACAAATATACCACGTAAATATCGTTATGCTAATCTAGAAGCAACAAAATTTTTAATATGCACATACTGTCAACTCCAATTTAAAACTAAAACACAATTATATTGTCATACAGCTAAATGTCAATATGAAACATCAATAAAAATGAACAAAACTCAGAATACAATAACAAAAAATGCTCAACTGTACGTATAAGAACACAGCACCTCACTGAAGCAAACGAGAATAGTGTTACAGATAAAGTTTTCAATAGACATTAGTCTTGAGTAGTCCGTGCAGTTGTCAATCTACGGAAATCTTAATAACAAGATTTATTTTCTCTAATATACGCTAATAGCTATTGAGAGTTCATGCGAAATATCGTGTATAAACGTTTATTAAATGAAATAGTCCAATATATGGCATATGTATCTTTGTAGTTCTCAAGATATTCGACAAAAAAACTCGACACATTTTTCTGAAATATATTCAAACAATGAATCAACATCAAGTATTACCATGCTTAAGAAATTTGATAAACAAGAACAATTATCAACATTTGTTATACAATCATCATCGTTAGAAAATAACTCGTTTGAAATGAAAACTGAGAACACAAACAATGATAACAATGACGTTAAGATGAAAAATAAATTATCATCAAAAATGACAACATTAGATGAACAACAAAAATTGATTATAATTAAACCGCGATTAAAACGTAAAAAATCATTTGAAAAATATAGTAGTGATAAATATTATATATCATCCGATTATTCAAAGACTCGAATTAAATTTAGTAAGGATAAAGTATATGACGTTAAAAAACAAACAACACGAAGAACAAAGAAGAATATAAATCCTCAGGTAAAATTATTTTTAGGAATTTTTTTGTAAAAAATATTGTGAAATACTAATGAGCACATGAATAGAATTGAATCTTCTCTACTAATCCAATTTAGTACTTCCATTCTCATTATTCATTTCAGAATAGTCAAGATGATAGTGCAAAACAAAAATCAGCAGATGTGTGCGATATATGTCGTGATCTGAAAGATAAGAACACAATGGATTCTCTAACTGATGAATTAGTTATATGTAGCCAATGCAATCGTACTATGCACGCGTACAAGTGTTTAAAATTTTCAAATAATATTATCGTTCAAACAATAAAAACTTGTGAGTATTTTTTTATTTTCAACATTATGATGCAGCAAAGAATTTTCATAATTTTTTCTTTTTTTTTAAGATTCGTGGCAATGTCTCGAATGTAAATTATGTTTGGTCTGTGGTAATTCAGAAAATGATGAAAAATTATTAGTTTGTGATCAGTGTGATCGTGGTTACCACATGTACTGTTTGACACCACCGCTTAATAAAACACCTGATGGATATTGGCATTGTCAATTTTGTATGAATGACAGTAATAAAACAAATCCATAAAATAAACTAATTTATATTGAGGTACAAACAATTTGATCGATTGAACTTTCATGAGGATTAGTCTGATTTGTCAAATTCAATCTCGTTTTTCAACCCTTCGATTAATCAGATTAAATGATTATTTATCTCAGGTCGAATGGTATGTTATTTTGCTCTAAACATAGTCTACCATTTATTATAATTTGAATAGATTATCAGTAGCGTAGTAGTATCGTTGATTAATAATATGATACATTTTGTTTTTCTTTTCTTTTATTCTTTATTTTTTAAACTGTGCCACTTGAGAACGGTGGATAACAGTACGAGTTTCAGATAATAATGCTGATATTGACCCGGTTTTTGTTTTATTTATTCTTGATGGAAATTCTTTTGTTATATGTTATTACATTTACTTTTTATTCACACACTCTGATATAAATCTCGTAGGTTTATGTTCAACTGTGAATGATTATTTACAGCTATTTTTCCCATGAACTTTATGAAATTTTGGGATTATACGGTGTAGATCATGTCCATGAGTAGTCAGTTTACTTTTAAGTTGTGAATTTGTCTTTGTTTTTAATTATGTGATATTTAACTATACGTGCTATAAAAGTCAATATCTCCTGTTGCCGGTGTTTTATTTTTAGTTTTTAGTTAACATTTTATGTTTTTCTAGTGTACTCTTTTTTTGTCAGATGAAAAAGACATTAAATAAAAGAATTAATCGAAGGATTTGTTCTATTCAATGAAATACTTTTGAATTACTTAAAATAAATGTAAACGTTATGTTATATATAAATCTTCTTTGTAGATAATATATTACAATGATTGAACGATTTTTATATATATTTCCTCTTAGTGTGTGTATTTTAGTCCCTCTAGCCTATTTTCTATCGTAAGTATTTTATAAAACTATACCTTTTCTTAGAGTTGTTAACGATAAAACTAATTATTTTTTCTTTATTTTCTTTTTCTCATTTAGATATCTAGTTGCTGTACAACTCGGTCATACAAAAGTTGAATTTCCATTCATCAGGTAAGAATAAAAACTAGAACTCATTGCATCTTTTAGTTTCTCTTGATTCGCAAAAATCTCTTTCATTTCAAAAATCGCCTGTACAGACAGACAAGCAGCGCATCATCCTTGCCTCTCTCAGAAGAGAGTATCGTAACAATACTCGTTTCATCCAGAGTTTTTATTGTGTGTCTCAAAATATTTGTAACATTTATTTCACGCATATCTCTGCTTCAGCACCTCGTGAAATGTCAATTTCTTTTTAAAAGGATACATGATTCAAAGTTTTTACAAAAATTTATTGAATGTATTGTGAAGGTATATGAAACTAAATTTCTACAGAACAAACAATAATACTGAGTAAACTGAATTTATTTACTAATGATTTCTTCAGTTTTTTATAATCTATTTCTGATACTGAATAGAACCGTCAAAAAAAATTTAAGCTTTGTATTTCAACAGAGAACATGTGCTATTTTCAAACAACACACAGTACATTTTTAACAGTCAAGCTTTTGTCGTAGTAGAAATGGCATTAATTCAATTAGTTGTCTAAAAATTCCCAATCTCGAATGATTAGCTACTTGTCAGCTTTCTACAAATATTTATCCATTTTTTACGTGGTAGTGAAATGAATGTATCATTTTTGATAAGAAATGCTGATGAGGTTAATTGTGAAATAGGTGGGAATTTTACAACGATTTTTTTTAATATCTGCAATGATGAAGAAACATAGCAGTTTTTTTGTTTTGTAAAACAAATTAGTAAGAGCGAAGAAAAAATTGCATTCAAAAATGTCAAATATCAGTAATCAACAGAGCTACACACTAGATGGATTTTTACTAATAGTGTACTTATTCTTTGAGTGTCAAACAGAAAAGAATAAGAAAATAGATTTATTTCATTAGGTCATATGTATGTGATCTCGGACAATTTGGATTCTTATTATTTTAAAATACGTTCAACAGAAATTTTGTAGAAGACATGATAATACATCATACAGAATTGAATGATATATCTTTTCAGACAGAAATCGACGTTCTACGAGCCATTGAGGCAGAAATATACGTGAAACAAATAATATTGCAACTATTTTGAGATATCCTATAACTGATCGAAATTAAAAAAATCTCACAGAATAGTGCTAATTTTTATATAGGGAATTATAAGTGGATAATAAATTCATAGCCATTGTTTATCGAGGCCGTAATCAATTAGATTGATCTTATTATTATAACAAAACTTCAAGAAGTTGTTGCAGACTGGTACAATGTACATTTATTAATATAGTTCAATCTTTTATTTTAGCCAATCATCAACTGATTCACCAGAAAGTTGTATTTTTTCTCAAATAATCAATTTTACATCATTTGTCTGTGAGTATACATTTTGTTTTTATTTACGTTTTGTTTTATTTTTTCATATTCTATTTGTTTTAGTGGTAGTAACAATTTATATTCGTCATCGTCAAATATCTCAGTTGATTCGAAATAATCCAACATGTGGAAATAAATATACTTATACAAATCAAGCCTTTCTAATTTTTGGCATTTTAACAGCATTCGGCTTAAGTGTTGTGTCAAATTTTCCTGTGAGTATTTTATCTACTATATAAATTTATTTTTATTATTTTAATTTTATTTTTAGCATACAAATGTTTCTAATGTACGATTAGCCGGCGTATTTTTAATGTATATATCGAGTATTTGCTGTCTCTATTGTGAAATGTTACTCTCACTATGGATTCGTCCATTACTATATTACACAAATCTAATACCAATATTAAGAGTAATTATATGTATCATTGGAACGTTGGCATTACTTGGAGGTATTTTCATTGATCATACTCTTTTCTATATAAATAATTGAAATTTTTATTTCTGTTGTTTACGTTCATAACATTTATATTTATTTAGTGGTCATATTTCAAATGATAACTATTGTTAAATACGATAATGACAGAAAAACATGGTCATCTAAAGATCCGGTAACTAATCTTTATTAAAATAATATTCTATTTTAAATTAAATTAATTCTATTTATTTCAGGGTTGGACATATCATCTTACGACTACAATATGTGCATGGATCTTAACATCTTTATTACTCTTTTATATTTTAACATTTATTGTTGATTTTCGTCGAATTAAAATTATTTCACCAAAAATATTTCTTACACATGATATTGTTGATGTTATCGAGGATGTTTAATTATTTTTTTGTTTTTTTTTGATTATTTTTTATATGTGCAATTTAATCTTCCTTTAACCGTTCGATTTTACATTTTCTTTTTTTTTTGTATTTTATATCTATTTGAGCACGTCTATACATACAGTAGATTCAGTTACGATCTCTTTTATTTTTTCATTAATTTTGTTTTTGGTTATACATTTGTGTAGTTGATAGATAGATTTTTCCTCATTGTTGATTTTTAAAATGAATGTATTTCGAACATTGCACTTTTCACGTAACCGTCCAATGATCAAAACTTATTTTTCAGATTCTAAATCAGTATTATATCTGAGAAAAATTATTTGTATAGTAAAAAACCAGACGCGATAATTTCCATTTCTCATTAGAAGAACAGTTATCAAACTATTCAATGTCAATACTTCCTATTTTGCATTTCCCTTTTTCATTGTGATTTTGTACACAGTGATTTTGATTGTCTTTGATGAGAGTGACGAAAATTGAATCTTAATCAACAATCTTTGATAAAAAATAAAAATTTTTAAGAAAAAGACAGTGGCTGAAGAAAATTTTCATAGAAAATCTTAACAATCAAAAAAATATTTTGTACTTCCAAGATCTTTATCCTTCTCACTATTCGTTGTTTTGTGTCTGTATAACTTTTATGCATTTATTTTTATTGTATATATTATAAATGATTGTTAGTATGATGATATTTTCTTCGTGTTGTCTGCCTTTAGTCATGATCTCTCTCTCTGTTTCTTAAAAATATTTTCCAGTGTTCTTATTGACTCTTGAACATTTTATTGAAAAATAATTCTATTCTATTTGTACAATTGTAATTATGATCAAAAAATAAAATTTATGAAATGAACACTAAGAATCGAGTGTGTATATAGGATACATAATAGTCCCATGTAAAATACACCTGTTTTAATATATATATATATATATTAACATTTGATATATATTTTTCATATTGCATTCGAAGAAAACGTAGAACAAATCCATAATTCTTTTTTTAATTTTTAATTTTGTAAATTTTACATTTATCCGAACGTTTTCTGATAATCTGTGTTTTTCACATAATGATATTCAATGTATTTTATATATTTTGAGCAGAACTTTACACTCTAAATAAGTATTCAATACAATATAGGGTTGCCACTAGATATGCATCGATTTCAATTAAAAATCGAATAATCAATATTCCATTACTCGAAATCGAGAATGATCGACCATTCATTATTTAAGTTTTAATCAAAATTGATGCATGTCTATAGCGACAAGGAAAAATGTTTTTATATGTGAAAAATAAGAACTCATAACTTCACCAATATTGTACCAAAACTTTTATTTTCTATAGAAATAAGACCTTTCATCACCCAAGAGTCTCGGTCTTGGTACATGTCTATAAATAAGCAGGTAGGTTGTTTTCATAGATCATTGATTTTTAATCGAAAAAACTTGAATAATCAATGTTCGATTATTTTCGATTTCAAACAATCGAAGTTCGATTATTCGAAATCGATGCATGCCTAATTGCCACCTAGAGTGGATAAAAAGGTGGGAAAAACGCTTTTGTCTCTTTGAAAATTTTTCAAATTAATAACCTTTATTTTAGGGATAAGTTTATGTTTACTCAACGTACGGATTTATTTGTGACAAAAAAAAAGATGGGAAAAGGTGAATGCTGATTGCGTGTATACAGGCAGAATATTTCTCACAATGTTAAAAAACATGTTTGTTTGTTACCTTCATTCATAAAAATTTGGCTGCGTAGTTCAGTGACCTAACGGCTTACCATCGAACATGTTCGGACGAAGATTGCAAATATGATAGTTTATGTTTTTCTCATCGGAGATATTAGCGAACGCTCTGCTGAGAAAATATTAGGACAAAGTACCATAAACGTTATAAAGATACATTTGAATTAGGGCTGCAACTTTCTGTCTACTAGGGGTGTGACAGTTCCAGTTTCTATAGTTCCTAAGAATTGGTCACCAGTTCAGTTCCTGTTGAACGGGAACTGGTTTTTCAAGAATTCGAAATAAAGTAAAACCGATGTAGCTAGTTATATTGACTTGGTTTAGTCGACTAAACACACCAGCTATCTCGGGTGCACTATACAAAGTCAATGTAAGTAGGTTCATCGGTTTTATTTCAATTTTAATTTTTTGAAAAGAACTGGTACCAGTTGCCGTGCAAAGAACTGAACTGAAACTGTCCTATCCCTACTGTCTACTTTATTTAAACAGTGAAATAAAGCATTTTTGCATCAAAACAAAGTAAATTAACAAATATAAAGTTGCTGCTCTAATTCAAACTTTTCTTTACATGGCTACCTACTGCTACGGCATAATCATGGCTGTTCCTTCGTTTAGTGTAATCTCCACCATTTTTTCCATTTTACAGGGATTTCTTTGATGTGTTTTTTCACTCTTGTGTTCTTAGTTTTGACAAACTATTTTTTTTAAACCCTCGGTAGCGAACCGTTCACTATCGATCAGCAAATCCTAGCTTGGGATTATTGAATGCCTAGTTCGTAGTCGGTATTTATACTCAAAAGATATTCTCACTACCTTGCAGAGACTTATTCAGTATTTCGGTATCTTGGATTCAGTACATCCATTAAGATATTTGTCGTTCTCTCCATTCTACAATTATATTTCAATATCATTATAGTATTTATGAACAGCGAAGTCCACTTTTTTACAAATATGATTGTTAATGATTTACATCACAAAAAATAGAATTATTCAAAGTTAATTCTAACAGTGCAATATGAAATTTTTGGCCAAGTCTGGTTGTCTCAGAAAAGTAATCGATGAAGTTAGAAGATTGTATAATTCAATTGAGCTACTGTGCAGTACAATTCATCGTAAATGTATTGACTTTATTTGATTGTTAGGAATATTTCATATAACTAGACAAAATAAGCCTTGAACACTTATTGATCAATTAATCATATTTTTTTGATAAAGAAGAGAACCAAACATACAGTTATCGAACAACTTTATATTTTCGAGTGGTAAAAGAACAGTAAAAACACTCTCATTTTCTAATATGACATCAACTTATAGTAGAAAATGAGATCATCACTCAAAAGAAAAATCGATGACAATATCCAATGAATACAAGAATTATCTGTACGATGCAAAAAACAAAAATAGAATTTTGCAATGGTATTTTCTCCATGGAGGAAGAGACTAGAAAAATTGTTTTTTTACATCACTATATAGAAAACGCAGAAAAAGTGCATCTAGTACTAATAATGCCAGTGAAATATTGCGCTTTTAAAAGTGCACACGCACATGCCTTTTTTCGACTCTACTTAATGCATGTCTAAAGTTTTTCTTTATAAACGATTTAAAGAGAAATACAATTTTACATAAAATAAACTAATTAGTTTATGACTTCCTAAAATAATCATCAGATCAACATGAATCTTTTTCATTAGCCTAAATTCTTTCAACTATTTTTGGCGCTCTTAAACGTGGTGAATTAATCCTCAGAGGTAGATCGAAATCAGGCTAATATTTCAATGACATTACTATTACTAGATGCAGTTTTTTCTGCTTTTTCTAATATTTGAAAGTGATTTTAAACTTAAAAGTCTTCACAATGTAAACACTCTACTGTTTAAAAGTGTTATTTTCATCTTCGACTCGAGAATTTTCCCTTCCAAATAATATGAAAGTTTTGTATTCATCTGTCGAAGGAATATTTCAATAAATGGGAAAGCTAAAAAAATAATTTGGTTCATAAAACATGTTCTTGTATATCGAAGCCATCTGATAGAAATGGACAATTAAGCGTAAATAAAGCACAGACTTAGACTTATTTAAGGGTAGAAAAAGAATTTTCTAGTCCCTTCCTACATGGAGAAAATACCATTGCAAAATTCTTTTTTTTGCATCGTACATATAAGTTTTGTATTCACTATATTATATAGTATATGAGCTACATTAAAAGAGTGTATAATATTTCAGAAAGGAGAAACTACAGTTTACGTTGTCAAAAAGATTTTCTGCGCACCAAGCATAAATCAGAGATATTTCGCGTTTAATAACTTCCAATTATGATTGTTACTTTTCTTGATTTTTCTTAATCCATCTATAATCCTCTTTATACATTTTCAACAGAAAAAGGATTTAAAAACGAATTGAAAGAGCGATGAAGGTATGTACATTTCTTGTATCATTTTGTATTATTCAATTAGTGATATATCATGAGTGAAATAATTGCCCTTCTAATTTTTCAATCGGATGTTGTATTAATCATGACTAGAGATCTTCACGGGCACGGGAATTCTCGTGACCTCCGGCATCCCCGTACTGTCCGCGAGCATCGACGAGCAACTGCTCTCTTGTACGAGCAGAGATCTTACAAAAAAGAACTACACCACGTCTATGATCCATCAACGAGAAAAAATGTTTTTTTCTGCATGAGCAAATACGGACAGGCATCCTGGACAAGGACTACGGGCAAAAAAATCTTACTCGTGCAGATCTCTAATCATGACCTAAAAGCACAATCGTTTAATAGCATGATTAGAGATAAATTTAAAATCGGAGACGTATAGGTAGCGGTGAACGTAAGAGAATATTAAAAATTATTTTTCTTAGTAAGATAGGGAAGAACTGTACCTTTGATAGGTGGAGATTGAAGAATAAGCATGATCTTCAAGAAGTATTCATTCATTTTTTGTTCGATCAAAATAAATATAAAAGATCATGAATACGAGTATAGTATATGAAACTATGATACATTTTTTGAGAAAATAAAATTATTTTTCTATAGATATGCATAGTCAGTTCAGCATTTCCGATTAGAGCCATGATTTTTTAATGTTAAAAATCTTTTATGAATTTTCTGTTGAACTTTTTCGTCTTTTTTCGAGTGTCAACCAACATTTTTTTACTTTCCGTCTTTGACTGAAAACAATCGGAAATTCTGAGTCATTCTCGTCATGTGACAGTATATTACAGACTATAATACGGATGAATTGATCATATGAGTTATTTACAGTTTAATAGAGCAAGTACTCATTACATAAGGGTTGATTGAGGATACAAATATGTTGACTTCTATTACTGTTTTCTAGAAAAACAATTAAACTGCAGTAGTTGTATGTTTGTATAAGACAGAAATAATTAAATTCCCATTGCTGCACACACATACATACTATACTCTGGCAAATGTTTCTCATTTGATTTTGCTGTTGTTTCTAACACCGTTTAACAGTTACTTAATAAGCATACCAACTTCTCTGTCATTCACATAAAACGTGGACGCTTGTAACGGTTAAAAACTATTCTAAATCAAATATAGAATGTTCGATAAATAATCGATTTTTCTTTTATAAAAATTTAATTAAACATCGATTTATCGGAACTCAAAAATTGATATATGATTTAATTCGATTAAAGAACATATTTTTCAGCCTTCTTATACACAAGAGAGTTGAATAAAAGTAAAAAATACAACTAAATTATATTCTTAACACTCTACAGAAAATTCTAATTTATTTTCTAATTTTTCTTTTATTCAATTACACTGAAACAAACGAATAATTTATTGTTTGTTTTCGAAACACATTCATAGAGAGCTACAATTGATAGAGGAAATGTGATTACAGACAATAGGGCAATGTTTAATCAACATTCTTGTTCCATATTCTAAAAGCTTTTAATTATCGATACTAAGCATCAATTTTACCTGTAAATAATTCGATTCAGTTTTCTGAAAAATTAAGAGTGTGTACGTATGTAATTTAGAATGAGAAGCAAAAAGAAGACGGTAAAAGAGAATGAAATTAGGCTAATTTCTTTAATATTGTATACTTAATGCCATAAACATTATTTATATTCATTTTTGTTTCTGAAAAAAGTAGATTCCATAATTCATTCAAAACTAATCTTAATTACTGAAAAAAGCATAAAATTTACTTCTTTATGTGTACAGAAAAAACAGGATAAAACTGTGAACAAATGAATATGAATTGGTTTTTATTTGATATACTAGATTTCCATCCATAGTAATCACATTTGTATAGGTCACTTGCATAGAAAACAATTAGTGAAATATAGTAATCAATGATAGTTCATGGGTAAATCCAACTAAATTGTGTAAATTAATATACTGATTTTCTGTACAAACCAAACGTAAAATATTGTTTACAGACATCCGTTCTGAAGTTCTGTGTAAAATATCTGAAAAGAATGCGGATGAAGCGATTTCATTTAAAACACGCCCTCCCTTTTCCTTCTTTTTTTCTTCTCATTCTAAATTACATACGAACGAACACTTTTACTTTGTTAGAAAACTGACTCGAATTATTTACAGGTAAAATTGATGCTTATTATCGATAAAACACTCTTAGAATATGAAACGAGAATGTCGATTAGACATTAGCCCATTGTTAGTGATCACATTTCTTCTATCAGTTGTAGCTCTCTATGAATGTGTTTCGAAAACAAACAATAAATTATTTGTTTGTTCCAGTGTAATTGAATAAAAGAAAAATTAGAAAATAAATTAGAATTTTCTGTAGAGTGTTAAGAATATAATTTAGTTGTATTTTTTACTTTTATTCAACTCTCTTGTGTATAAAAAGGCTGAAAAATATGTTCTTTAATCGAATTAAATCATATATTGATTTTCGAGTCCGGGATAGATCAATTTCACTTAAAATACGCCCTTCATTTTCTTTTTCTCTGAAGCATGACGATTGAATTCAAATATTTATGCTTCCAATAGTACATGACACCAATCAGCTGAAGCTATAGTCACATACGACAATAGTATTTCTTATTTTTTTTAATTCTTCTATTCATCTTTTGTTAAATAGGTTAGTCAGCTGTCTGTATGATTTATGAGTATTCTTTTGTTTCCTTTCGCTAGCTTGTTCAAGGTCTGAGAACCAATATGTTTTATTTTTGATGGACTTTTTATTGTCAGTGTACATCTGCACCGTCCGCCACAACACTCTTTCTTTCTCTAAACTTTTTCTTTGTGCTTGTGTCTAAGGGCTAGAGTTCATCGTCGTAATTTGATCTAGTCTTCTTTGCGTCTAGTATTTTGTAAATTTAAAAGTCATTTATTAACAATTTATGACAGTGTTTAGTTTCTGAAGCAGAGCAAACTTTAGCTCATCGATTTGTGTAAAGAGATTTAAGAGTCTTCCGTTTTCAGTCTCAATTCATTAATAAAAGAATACACGAGAGTCTTCTTTTCTTTTCTACCGCTTCCAAATTCGATCACAATGTGCATGTTGTTGTTTTCTAACTCAGTCAAGTCTACATAAATACATGGAGATTTCTTTCTTTTTATGCTTTCCCTATAGATATTGTTTCGAGAAAAGATTTCGAAAACAATTATTATACATAAAAATCGAATTTCTGGAGGCAGACGTCTCGAATTTTCTCGTTTTCAGCTATTTATCTCAGCTTTACGTGGTTTGAAATATATTTCTAAAAATATTTCAGTTAATCTTAGAATTTCTGAAAATGTCAGTAGATCCCAATAATGATTTTTCAGAGTAATCATCTATTTTTTAAGACGTTCTTTAGCTTTCTGCATTTATTCAGACAGTTTTAGATGCATTATAATACTTATTGTCTTATTGCATACTTTTTCGACCGATGGTATGTAAAGAGTTTTGAACGATATCGCCCAATGATAGTACCATGATATTATCGAGTAAATTGAAATCATTCTTAATTTTTAGCCCAAAAGAATTAGCCTAGACTTACTTTAAATCTCCATGGATTTATATGGACTTGACTAAATTAGAAAACAACAATATGCACATTGTGATCGAATTTGGAAGCGATAGAAAAGAAAAGAAGACTCTCGTGTATTCTTTTATTAATGAATTGAGACTGAAAACGGAAGACTCTTAAATCTCTTTACACAAATCGATGAGCTAAAGTTTTCTCTGCTTCAGAAACTAAACACTGTCATAAATTGTTAATAAATGACTTTTAAATTTACAAAATACTAAACGCAAAGAAGACTAGATCAAATTACGACGATGGGTTCTATTGCTGGTTTAAGGATGTGCTGCTATGGGTATGACCATTTTGTAACAGATCAATATTTCGAAGAATTTGTTTCTGTTTTGATCTCTATTCTAAAAACAGCTCTATCATATTTTACATTTCCTATTTAGTGAAAACGTGTAGCCAGTTTATGTTATACCGGTTTTTTATTGTTATGAAAGATATGATACGTTTTTTTCACGTTTATCAACAAACCACTCTCCAAAGATCACATACAAAAAATAACCAAAAAAAACTTTTTTTTTCCGCTTTCTTCCTTTTATTCCAACTTGTGTCTTTCATGATTTATGTTCGACATATATCTATTTCCATTCTCATCACATAATTTATGGCCAATGGATGGATGGATATAGATTCTTTGTGCAGTGAGTGTGAACGATGGAGCGCGCATACACCCTTATTTCCTTCATCATTTCTTTTTTTATCAGCAATTAACATCAAGAAAGAGCTAGTCAAGTGAAAGATAAAATTTATTTCCTGTTTACTCTTCATCATGTAGTGTTCGCTGTTTTGTACGAAAAACATAAACTTCAAGAGAAAGATGAATTTTGATATTAGAACATAAACATTTTTTCAGTTATATACGGTAAGCAGTGAGTATTGATAATAACTATAATAAAAATATTTAATTATTGATAATCTTAGACGAATAATATTTTGATAAAAATAAAAAAAACTGAGACATTTTACAGAAAAATAAAAATTTTTTTATTTTATAATATTTTTATATATGAAAAATTTTTAAATTATATTTCATTCATATAGAATGTCAAGTGTAATTCCGAACTAATTTTAAATATAATTAAAAATGGTATTGATTCTCTTTGATTTACTTTCTATCATAGACTACCATTCATTCTCTATTCTTAAATTCACTACTTTTATTTCATCGTAATATTTGAATGAAGACAGATATTATTTCTGTCATGTAATTGACATGTGTGATTTTATAAAGTGGCTACTAATAGGATAGTTAAAAATATCATTTTCTATTTATATATATAAACGATTATTCTTTATTGAAATACTACTACATAATGATGACGTTTTTAATAATTAAAATATTGATTCTATTTTCTGAGTCTAACTTGATGAATATCAATATCACCAAATTTCTTTTAAGCATACAACAATAATATTTTTCTTTTGTTATACGTATTATTTAAACGAAAACAAGACAAAATTCTTCGAATTGCTTCAACAGTTAGTACCATGTCATGAAAAATTATTAATGCAGTGTCAAAATGATTTTTTAATTAAATAAAATCATAAACCACTATGCATAAAAAACGAAAGATAAGAAACAAAGTATAAATTGAGTTATACGTTATATGGATTGTGAGGACTTGTATTTTCAAGTCGTTGACTCTGCATCGCGTATACATGATACAAAATATATTTTATATACTGCTCTTTAGTTCACTTATTTTTTCAAAGAAGACTACAACTACTACTGAACATTTTTCAGCCGAATTTTTAGTACCATAATGAGAAAGTTAAAAAAACAATTTAAATTTTATAGAATTATAAAATATGACGCACAGAAATGAATAAAATAAAGCAATTCGATCGAACGGACAAACACTATTGGGTGTAGTATGGCGAGTATCTGAAGTCAAAGACTCACGATTTTCATCAAAAAAAAATAAAAATGTGAGATGTATGTTGATCAAAAGTACATTTACTCTAACTTGATGGACTATCAGTTATTTAATGTATAATAATTAGGAAAAATGAACGATATTGATTAAGTCTATACTATTGGCTGAATCTATTTTAAGATATTTCTTCTTAATATTTGTGTATTTTACAATAAAATCTGTATGTTTTTTAATTTTTTGTATTATACATTTCAGTAGATTTCAGAGAGATAAATGATCGTTTAATTTTCAAAAAAAATATGTCGATAATTTTTTTATTTTAAAAAAATTGAAAAAAACAAAATTATTTTGAATATAAGATAAAAATATTCGATTTTTTTCATCAACATTATATTGTCAAACATTTTAATTTGTTATTTGATAGAATATATTAAGATTTCTTTATAAATGACTTGTAAATTATTTAATTTGACTGCGTAAAAAGAAATATAGGTTTTACAAATTCTAAAATTATTTAATTATCTTGAGTAAAATCTCTTTTAGTAGACAACGATGTAAGTGCAAATCAATGGAAGAACGTCTAGAGATAAAAGGAATATTTTCAAATTTAAACTCATTTTCTATGATTCATCTGAAATATCCTGTTCAATCTGAAGTCGACATATTTTTAATAGTTCTTTTTATGTGATTCAAAAAAAAAAAAATTAGATGTTTTTTTTTTTATTGTTGATTTTTTTAAGAAAAAGTCCTCCTTTGGATAGTTCAAAGAAGACATGGTTTAATAAAATTTCTACAGTAATTTTTTTATATAGGAACTATTGAATGTCAAATTTGCGACTAAATCAAATTCGAACAGTTTAACCATTCATATTTATTATCATTGTACAATAGACGAGATATATTATGTTATACGATATGAAGTAAGACAATTCCTCTGTTAGGACAAAAATGAGCGACAAGTACATATTTGATCAATGTATTCTTCTTTTTCTCTTTTGTGTGGTCTATTTTTGGTTATTTGTTTTTTTTTTTTCTTTATAGTAGCCCTATATTTTCTTCTTTATTAATAATGACATAATAATATGTGAAGCATAATAAAAAATCAATTTCTTCAATCGTTAAAACGAGCTGTTGTTATATAATCGAAAAAAAAACAACAAACAGTTTTTAAAAAATAGTCAATTTTCTATAATAATAACCAAAAATGGATCCATTTATAAATGTTTTAAAATAAACAAAAGCAAGTAGAATAATTATTATGTGGAGGAAAGTTGTGTTATATGAATTTGTTTTTTTTTTGTTTTTTAAAATCAAACATGTATCTTTAAGAGGACCGTCGAATTATTATTATTTTTTTCATCTCGTCTTAATCTACATGTTTATTACTTTTAATTCCCAATTTGTTTTTGTTTTTTAAACGTCCTTACAATAATTGCAGATTTCAAATGTTGACCGTAATGATGATTTAGTCACATAAATCGTACGTCGCTATTGTTTGAAATAAAATACGCTCCTGATTTTATTTCTAGAAAATAATGTTGAATAGATATGATATTTTATGTGAAAATTTATGTCAGAGAAGATATATTTCTCTACGAATTCTTGTTATTGATACAGAATGCTATCGATCATTTATAATAGTTCGAAAAGAAAAGAAGGATGATTTTTTTTCTTCTCACTATCAAATGATACGCAACAATACTTATTTTTGAAGTATCCTTAGGCATTCGTTCTTGGATGATAAGTACATTTGAGAACTGTTCATTACATTAGATAAGTACAATTTTCATTTTGTTGAACTTTTGTTTTTTAATGATGTTGTCGTTTTTTTATTACTATCCTTATTAATTTTCTACGAGATAATACTTCTTTATTTTTTGTATTAATTTATTAATATACGGAGATTAGTTTATATTCCCTCTTGACATAAAAAATGTCACTTTCATCTTTCTCTTATTGAATAATATCAAATCTTACAAGATCGAATAAGAAATGCGCACAACAGCACAGACAGATGTAGAAACTCGCTTTCTTTTTTATTTTTTTTTTGTTTTTCTTCGTTTATTATAGAAACTAACAATGACGCTAGAATAACTTATTAGTATGGTGAAAATTAAAAATAGGACTAAATAGAATTAAGACATATTTGACAGTGAATACTGTCTATTTTTGACATTTTTCAATTCAACAAAATAATCATTTTGTGCTAATTTGATTAAAATTGAAAGTGTTCTAACATTTTTTCAAGTTTAGATCAGAATAGACAAATTAAAACAAAGCTATAGAGTTTAGTTAGTACAACAATAACTTTAGGATATGATGGTCGTGATTATTATTGGGAAACATTTAAAGTCAAAAGGTGCTAACTAAAAGAAATACCTTTTTCATTTAGATACGAATTGTTTCATAAGTTCCTCGTATTTTTAATCATAACAATGACGACAGTAAAATGACAACGTCGTTTTTTACCAGGTCAAGTTGTTTATGATTGTCATGTCAATTATTTCCTGAACGTATGTAAACCTTCAATATGCATGAATTGTTGATTAAGAATAGATAATCGCGTGTTCATTAGAGATATTTTCATCTTCAAGTCGCTTTAATAGAACAAAAAGAGACTTCTATCGCTCTACACTAGAGAAAACAATTCTTTCTTTCTTTCTTTCTTTATATCCTTTCTCCTTCCTACTCTATGATACCTGATCGTACAAATTTGGAAAAAAGATTTGACCTTGTCTACGCTACGCAATCTTGATATGATACTCGCAATGTGATTATGAAAAAAGTTACGCGTGAACTAAACTTGTGTAAATGTAGTGTAGAGAAGGCCTTTCATGTCTCGGATAGAGCAGCTAGAAATGAACAATCTGTAATTCTTCTTCTATAAATACTTCAATTTATCTATAAATATACCTGGAGAAGCTAATATACTAAAATAAATAAAAGATAAGCTATTATACTACAAATACTAGAGTGAAATTGATCTACACACAAACTCTGACTCTGAATAGAAAATTTTTCAATATTTGAATAATAGAGTAGTTACAGCATCTCATCTCACATTCGAGACACTACTCACTTGAGAGATAACGAAAACAATGACACTAATGCATGAGAAAACATATGTCGTTAGAACTAATTATTATTTTTTTGCTTACATAAGCTGTGCTGTATATAAATATTACACCAGTAGATCAGAACAGCTAATCATTTTTGAAGGAAATGTTGTGTTTCCTCAGAAACTCTGTAGAACGACTAAAATTTGTCTCCTTATATGAGTGAGAAAAAAACTAGTTGTAAAAGTAGAATTTAGATAGAAAACCGAGGTTAAATGCGAGAAAAAAAAGAATTTGTCAGTCTTGTATGAGACTTAATATAACAAAATATATGTATCACATATATATTTTTAGACAAAACAATTATTGACATATTATACTGCGTAACATGTACGATTGTAGTGTAAATAGTACGAATGAAACTATGTTCACATGCACGTCTTATCTCTCACATTTCTTGCAATTGTGAGCGAGTTTACTATACGATAATGATGTGAAACATAAATTAGAGTGGCAATAAATGAATTAAGATGATATCTACATGTGAACGTGACTTTAGGGATCAATGAATAGATGATCGTCTGTAACATTATCGTACTCATTTTCTACGCTCTATATAAAATGTATATAAATTCAAACAAGTCATTTGGAGTATTCTAACTTTCTTTAATGCCTTTTCAGCTTTCAATCTAGTCTCATTTATGTTGTAAAAAGAAAGACGTATAGAGTTCTTAAACTAATTTAAATAATCTCGAAATAAATCCATAGACAAATCTAACATCCAAGTTTTCCCTACGTATGTTCTCAATTTCAGTTCTATTGGGAAAAAAATCTAGAATTTCAATGTTTACTACGTTATACAAGGAGTCTAGTTAGATTATCCGTTTATGCTCTTCTTTCTGTCTTCTTGTGAGAAAACACGTGGACAGTTGATAAAATGCTGAAGACTGAAGTTAAATCTTAAAAACCTTATAATTTCGTGTTTTGAAACACTGAGATTAGTAAATAAATATGATAAACTTGACAACAGTAATGGCAGATTGACAACAATATACCACCATTATTTTCATCACGTGATGTAACACAGTATTGAACAATAGGGAGAGAAAGAGTAGACTTTAGTTAGCATTAGATTTTTACTTATATATTATTAAGTGTTAAGTCTATTTTTGTCTAATCCAATTTTAGATTTCTTTACTCAAATTTGAATTAGTCCAGAAGAACCTACGTAGAATATCTATAACAATCTATATTATCGTAGTTTGACATTAAAAAGATTGTCTAACGCATAACGTAAATTTTATTCAGTTAAAAACATAATACACAAGTATTTATCAACCATCCTGTATCATGTCTATATGAATCTAAATAAAAATGTCCTAGACAATTGATAACAGTTATTTTTAGTCTGTTTTTTCCTAATTTGAGTCGAAGTCATACACAATGTGATGTTTGCTTAAAAAACGTAGCTACTTTTTCTCCTTAATTCAAATTTGACTGTAAAAGTTAAAAACTTTAAAATTGTATAGAGACTGTCGTCTTCTATTATATCTCTTTTTATCCTAAAAAAAAAGAAGTTTAAAATTTTTCTCGCTTGACTTTCTATTTTGGCTTTATGAGATAGTCACATTATAAGACTAGAATTGTAGATCTAACGGCTTATCAAAGAAAAGAAGAAAAGAATTAATTGGACTAGTTAGTCAAGAGAAGAACGACGATATATATATTTATATAATATTATATAGATGAAGTTGTTTTGCTATGAAAAATTTGAAAAATTCAAATATTTTCTTTCCTTTCTTTTTTTTTTTTATCGATTGTCGCCAGTAAAGATTAGACAAAGTGATTCAATCTGGCAAATACAATGGATCGTATATAGTCCAAAGTGGTATCTATATCATTCTATACTTATTCTGCTCAAAACTGTAGTCAAATATCGAGTTTGAAATAAAGATAAAGATGATTTTTTTTTCTTCTATTAACAATTTCACAATCAGAATATTTTGAAGTCACATAGTTCAACTTTTTTTATGTGTACGTAATACAATTGCTATTTAAATATTATTATTTTCCCAGTATATTTTATATGTAGAATACATAAATCTTTATAAATTGACAAGGTGATATTTGATAGTATTAGACACAACCTTTCTTTTCGTTTCTTCTCTTCGTCTTTTTCAATCTCAGTTTTTCTATAATGAAGATGTTCATCATTTAGAACGTTTCACTTTTCTCGAACATTATACTACAAAAAGAGAAGGAGAGAAGAATTATATTTTGTTCAAAGAAATAAATATAATTAATAGTCTAATAAATTAGAACTTAGTACTTAGAATTTAGTCTATTGAAGAAATATATATATATATATATATATCTATAGAAAATATAACAGACAACAACCAAACATTTTCTCTTTTTTTTTTTTGTTTTTTAGTTCGTTTTGGATTCTTTATTTTTTGGCTACTATTTTTATCCTTCCACTATGTTATGTTTTTTTGCTGTAAATTACTTGCATTTTTTTTTTCTGAAAAAAAAAGAAAGAAGAAAGAAAGAAACGTAGAATTGTAAAGTAGATATTTCTTTTTTTTGATTTTTTTTTTTTTCTACTGCGTTTTTTGTTCTCCTTGAAACTGAGCATGATACATGAGCCATATAGTTCCTTTTTTTGTATATTTAAACCAACAAAATCTATAGAATACAGACCACTAACAATTTTATGTAGCACATGATATATGAAATTCATTTAGGACCAACAAGTAAATATTTCTTTAATAATGGTGATAATAAGTAGAAAGTAATCATATGTAACTTCTGTATAAAAAGAAAAATAAATAAATCATAGAATTGAGAGAAAAAAAAGGTTAATAAATTGATGTTACTGAACGGAGATGTTTGACTTCTTTCTTTCTTTTATTTTTATTTATTTATTTTTTTTTTTATTAGCAAACATATTAATTTGTGCTTTATGCACTCTCATCAGATGTGATTTAGTTTTTTGTAAAATAAAATTCTTATTTTGTTTCTTTTCTATTTTAGAAATTTTTAATGAGACAAATAAATAATGTTTTATTTTGAATGTCGATGACCGGTATATCTCTGTTATCTAATGATCACCATCATAATGAAATAGAACCTGTCTCAGTATCATCGGTGAATCAATCATCTTTAAATAATATTGATAGTGATGATTCAGATAAAGAGTCTCATCAGTTACGACCATCAATTATAACAGCAACAACAACAGCTATTAGAAAACAAAAACAAATACATAAAAAAAAAGCATTTTTTAATGATGATAACAATAATCATCATTATGATGAAGAAAAAATATCAAATGATGATTCTTCTCTACTAAATGAATCACATAGACCAAATAATAATAATAATAGTCATGAACAATATCAATCATTTTTAACTATACCCAATCATAATAATCATTTAGTTAATATTAATTTAAATAATTCAAGTATAATATTACTTCAACAAGAACAACAATCAATTAATGAAGAAAATCAAACAAGTAAACCATTTAAAAGAAAAATGGTCTCATTTAGTACAATGCCATTTGAGAAAAAAGTTGCCGATGGTAAGAAAATTTTATACTTGATATTCTTAGAATGTTTTTTTTTTTATGCAGATCCTTCTTCTTACAAATCAATCTTTTAGTTTTCTTCTATCAGATCATATAATCACTGTTAAAAATAGGAGAATATCGATTGTTTTTAAGTTTGAGAAGCAACTCACTAATTCAATAAATTATTACACTTTTCGATTTATTGATATTCTTGTCTAACAAGCACTCATCACCGAAGCGTAAAATGAAATACTTGATTATAACATATATATTCAGATGAAAGAATGTTTAAATGTTTTGTTTTTTTTCGACTTTTTATCAGCAATACATCTTTTTCTTTTCATTTTTATTATTTGATATTTCTTGGACTTTGAAAGATTTCATTGATCTATTCAAAACGTCATTTTACAATTAGATTTAAAATTTATTTTTACCAAAAAAATTATATTGAATTGTTTTCTTCTTTTTTTTTAAAAGTTTCACTGTTATGACTATATAAAATTGTTTTTATCGTCTCAATCTCAAGAAATATATTCCAAAAAATCACTCCTGTTGTGTCTTATTTTCTTTTGATTTGAAAATATATGTTAGAATTGATACATAGAGATTAATTTTTCTCTTTTATGTTTTTTTTTTCCCTATTCTAACTTCGTTTCCGATTGTTGCTTTTTACTTTGAATAAATTTTTAATTAAGAAAGAGAAAAGAAGAAGAAAAACGAATAACGCACATTAATTTCCTGTTAAAGACAATAGAATGATGTTTGATTTTTCATGAAATACTATTTGAATAATGTTGTTGGCAAGTAAATGATGTATGCACGGACATTTAAATAAAAAAAAGAAAAATGGCAATTATTCTCGATTATTAGATCATAGAGTGTTGAAATTTCGAAAACTAAAAAGTCAATATAAAATCTTAGTAAATAATAATTTTTAGTTAATGTCTAATCCCTTATGATTTCAAAATTAATCTTTAACATTTTTATTCTTAAAATAAATGTATTAAAAAAATTTAATTTGTATTAAAGATGTATACATATCTTTAATTACAATTATAAAAATAAATTTGTTTCTACTTATTCTTCGATACATCCTATTTTACATTATAAAAAGTTTTATTAAATTTTTTTAATTAAGCACACAAAACTATATATATATGTTATTTCTTTTAGTCTGCGATTGTTTACGCTATATGCAAGCTGGAAGTGATTTTCTTAAAGTTCGTTCGTATGCCAGACAATTTCGACGTTTTTATAAATTAAATGAAAATTTTACGGCAATTAGTTGGCAACCAACATCAAAAAAACTGTCAAAAGCAATAAGTATAAATTATTTTTATCATTTGTATCTTACTTTTATTTAATTATTGGTTTTATAATTTTGTTTATTTAGTTAGTGTTGATTCAATAAAAGAAATACGATCAGGAAAAACAACTGATCGTTTACGTGAATATGCAAATCATTTTCAAAGTGAATGTTTATTTTCAATTATATACACAAATGGGAGTGATGAATGTGCTTCACTCGATCTGGTAGCGAGTAATTCAGATGAAGCAAATATTTGGACAACCGGTCTTTCTTGTCTTATACAACAGAATCAAAATCAAACATCACCAACTGATGTTCGAACATTAGAAGATCGACAACAAATGAGAGATAGATGGTTAAGAGACGCATTTCAATTAGGTACACCAACAACAACAACAACAGTTGAGAATAATTTATTAGATGAAGATGAAGCATTAAGATTATTAGTGGATTATGGAATAGCGGAAGATAAAGCAAAAGTTCGATTACAAGTAAGAAATAATGAAATCGAACATTATAAAACGGAATTATATATGATTTCATTTTGTCTAGGAAATTCAACGATGTAAAATCGATAATAATCGTCGTGGTTGTTTTACAACTGAACAATTAGTGCAGATATTTAAAGAACTATCAACAAGACCTGAAATTTATCATTTATTAGTCAGGTAATATAAATATTTTTATTGAATAAAAAATTTTTTATTCAATATTTTTATCATTTAGATATTCTCAGAATCAAGATTTTTTATCGTTACAAGATTTAATCTTATTTCTTGAAGTCGAACAAGGAATGGCTAAAGTAACAAAAGAAAAATGTTCAGAAATCATTAACGAATTTGAACCATCTATAGAAGCTAAACAAGCAGGACATCTTGGTATTGATGGTTTTACAGCGTATCTACTCTCACCTGAATGTGATATATTCGATCCTGATCATCGTACAATATGTCAAGATATGGATCAACCATTAAATAATTATTTTATTGCTACATCTCATAACACGTAAGAGATAGATTGATATACTATTTTATCCATTTCATTTTTACATAGATATTTTTTTAATTTTTTGATAAGAAAAATTTGACTTTTAGAGATGAAAGTTTTCCTAGAAAATTTCCCGAAAACTTAATATTAATTTGTTCATCTACTACGAAGGTTATTTTTTCTTACCATGGCAACAGATTGAACATTTTTCACTTTATATTTGTTTGAATTATGAGTAAAATAGAAATTTTTCAGTTTTTAATGTTACTTCACTTATTCGGGTACCAGTTCTGAGGCTTGCGAAACATTTGATGCCTAGTGTAAACATTTGAAAACACAAAGATTCTATTTGAGTGTTCTATTTTACAACAAAAAACAAAAACCCACTTCTGACTATCTATCGATGAAAAAAAAAAAAATCAAAATACTTGTATAAAAATTTTTCGATTAGTCGAACAGACCCTCTCTCTAAAACTCGATTTCTAAAAAAAGAAATGTCTTTTTTTATCAAACTTATTTGTCATCAATATATTTTAGATTTTTATTAACTGATCAACTAAAAGGACCATCAAGTGTTGATGGTTTTATTCATGCACTTATGCGTGGTTGTCGATGTTTAGAAATTCATTGTTATGATGGACAAGATAATAATGAACCATTAATACATAATGGAACATTAACTTCTAAAATACCATTTGCTGATACAATTGAAATGATAAATAATTATGCGTTTGAAACATCTAGGTTAATATATATTTAAAAATAATTTGTATTTTTTTTAATTAATTTTATATTTTTCGTTTTAGTTATCCATTAATATTATGTATAGAAAATCATTGTAGTCTTCCACAACAAGATCGTTTAGCTGAATTATTAATAAATGTATTTGGTGATAAATTATATATACAAAGTATAGATGAACGATTACCATCGCCAAATCAATTGAAAGGAAAAGTATTAATTAAAGTATGTATTATTATGTATATTTATATAATGATAAAAAAAAAAAAATGATATTTTCTATTTAATAGAGTAGAAAATTACCATTAAATTCAAATATTATTGATTATGGTGAAATCACTGATGATGATGATTGTTATGAAGATAATAAACGACGAATAAAAAAGGTAATATATTCATTTTTCAATTTATTATTATTCTAACTTATTAATTTATTTTTTCTTCCTTTTTTAAGGATAACATCACTACACCAAAACGTCGAAAATTATCAAAAGCATTTTCTGATTTAGTATCAATACTTCAATCAGTGCTTTTTGAAGATTTTAATTCATCATTTACTAAACGTATGTAGAAATTATTGTACTGATTAAAATTGATTATTTTGGTTTCGTTTTTTATTTTTATTTTATAGAACGTTGTGAACAAATATGTACATTTAGTGAAAATGCCGCATTGCGTTTGGTTACTAGCGATGCTGAAGATTTTGTTAGTTATAATAAACGTTTTCTATCGAGAGTATTACCGGGAACATGGCGAGTTGACTCATCAAATTTAAATCCACAAGATTTTTTTAATGTTGGATGTCAATTAGGTGAGTAAAAATATGTTGTTAATAAAATAATAAATTATTTTAAAAGAATCTATTTTTAGTTGCCATGAATTATCAGACAGCTGGTAAATTTATGGATGTTTATTTTGGTCGATTTTTATCTAACGGTAGTTGTGGTTATATTTTAAAACCACCTTATTTAAGAGATGATAATTCATCTTATGGTAACGGTAACAATGGGACTAGTAGTATTGCACGTACGTCAAATTTATATTCATCAAACACATCACAAGTTTTGCATGTCAAAGTAAGATTTTTGCCATTATCTCTTTTTTTTTCTTTTTTTTTTTAATTTTATGAATATAATACATAGAAATGTCACTTTAATCCTATTTTTTTTTTCTTAATTCTTTGATCGAATAAAGTGATATTAAATATATTACTCTAATATTAGATAATATACAAACATATTACTCTATTCGATAAAGTAATAGTGACATATATGTTTTTTTTGCAGAAAAAAAATTTTTTTTTTTAGATATACCCAGTGAAATAGAATAGTTCTATTCTAATATGTATATCTATTACTATTGTATTTTATTAAGAAATATTTAGTTTTGCTTTAACTGAGAAGATGATCTCTATACATGACAAAACGTTCTTCTTAAAAATGACAGAGAGAGAGAGAGAGAAAAAAAGAAGAAAAAAAAATCACAATCCATCCAAATGTTGAGAAACTGAGAATATTCACTGTGATATAGTGAATTATAGACAGATATAAAGATTAAAAATGTAAAATAGTAAAAAAACAAAAAAAAAATGATTTTCATTACATGATGTAAAATAGATGAAGTGAGAAAGTTTTAACTATCAAGAATATTTTGCCAAAAAAAAAAAAGAAGAAGAAGAATTTCTCAGATAGTTAGTTATACAGAAAAATGTCTTATGTAATAAGTGTTATTTCTATAATTAAATAGTACCTGCCGATTTTTTTTCTGAAGAAAAATGTTCTTTTTATAGAACTTAAAATTAACACGAAATAGACCCGTTATAGAAAAGACAATTATCTCTTCGAAAATATATTATTATTGTATGTGTATGTGCATCAATCGAAACAAAGCTTAAAATATTTTTTTTTTTTCATAAAAAGAAAAAAACAAAAAAAAGAGAAAAGAAATAACTAATTTTTGCCGTAGGAAACATTTCATCACATCTCACTGACATAGATAAAACATTGTCATTTGTCCACGAAGTAAAATAATTGATTAAAAAAAGAAAGAATAATAATAAAACAAAAAAATATTTTTATTTTCAATTTATTTTGACCTAAATGTGTTCATTTTATCTCGACTTTTGTTTAAAAAAAAAAGAAAAAGTCAGATGTAACAAGTCATTCTTTATCTTTGTTACAATTTTGTTTAAAAAATTATTAGAAAAAGGTGGCAAAAATTCATTTCAAATAGAGAAAACACAATTAGTCTGTTAAATCAATTAGATTTTTTTCTCTCTGTCTTCAAGACTAAAATGTGGCAAGCAGGTAGAAATTGTTTAAAAACAAAAAAAAAAATTTTTTTCTGCAAAAATAATATATTAATTTAAACATTGTAAATGAATAATAAAAATGATATTCTTTTAGTACATAAAATTTATTTATTTAGATAATTAGTGCACTTCATTTGCCACGTCCTGAACAAGCTGAAATGAAAGCAAATAGTGTTGATCCATATGTTGTTGTACAAATATTTGGTGCACCAAGAGATTGTGATGAAATTCGAACAAAAACTGTTTATCATAATTGTAAATAATAAAATTTAATATTAATTAGTGAATAAAATAAATTTATAATAAATTAAATTTATTTTAGGGGATAATCCACGTTTTGATGAAAGTTTTGAATTTGAAATTACATTTCCAGAATTGACACTTGTTCGTTTTGTGGTATTAGATGATGAATCATTAGATTATGATTTTATTGGACAATATACCCTTCCATTTGAATGTATTCAACCAGGTATATGTATAAAATGTCATTTCTCATTGAATTATTCAAATTATGAAATTAGTTTTGAATCAATGATAACTGATTTTTTTTAGGTTATCGTCATGTTCATTTGTATACAATTGGTGGAGAATTAATTTCAAATGCATTTCTATTCATTCATATTGTTATTTGTAGTAAATCATTAGCCGTAGTATGTATAAAATAATACTGATCATATTTTTTTGTTTATTTTATACATTTTTTGTTGTTTTATTTTCTTCTCTATTTCAATAGAAATCTCGTCGTTCTCTATCACGTTATCGTCATTCGTTAACACGACGTAAAACACGTGTAGCAGCATTTAGACAAGTAAATTATAAACAAATCGATGAATTATTTAAAGTAATTATAATCTTCTATATTAATCATTCTATTACAATTATTGTTTATATCCATTTTTCTAGTCTATTATTCAACCGTTAGAAACAGCATTTGAATTACGTCATGATGTTGAACAAAGTCTTCTTGAATTAAATATTAGTTGTGGTTTACCAGAAATATCAAATGTTAAACAATGTATTAGAAAAATAGCTAGTCGATTACAAAAAGCAAATTTAATGGAAAATGTCAAAATTATTAATAAAACTGATGTAAATTATTTTTCTTATTTTACTTAATTACATTGAAATTTCGTTCTTAAATTTTGATATCATCTAATGTCTGTAGAAATTTCATGGTCAATTTGATATTTGAATTTTTTTTCTTTAGATACCTATATTAGAATATTCCGGTACATTACCAGAATTATCTCGTCAATCTGTTGCTGCATTAGAAGAAGTAAGATACTATTTATTCTTACTTTATTCATCTATATATATAATCTTGATTTTGAAGGTAATAACACGTTGTCGAGCATTATCTGAAAATGGTATTATGATACTTAAAAAGGTAAACTCTACAAAGTTATATATATATATATATTATTGATATTAGAAATTTTTCATTTTATATTTGAGTTAACTGCTGCTCAAACGGAATTATGTGAATTTAATAAAGATTTACCAAAATTATTAGATCCAAATCAATTAAAAACAAAAAAGATCACAAAAAATATTGATAATTTTTCATATAATATGGCTTTATTACAAGGACAAGCAGATCTATTGAAAAAAGCGAAACAAGATGCAAATATTACAATACGTCAGGTAATATTTGTAATCATTCAATTCTTCATTTTAATATGTAATTTAAATTTATTCATTTATATAGGTACTTGATGCAGCTGAAGCAACACATTTACTACAGTGCTGAGTTCGCTTTTTTTTATTTTTTATTATCTTCTTGCAGAAGGAAATGACAATTTTAACCATGATACACTGATTTATATACCGGTGTTCTCTTTCTTCTATCTTTTCTTCCCATTTATTTTTGTTTTCACTTATAATTAATATTTATGTGACAGAAATGTCTATAGTTTTTTGTTTTCATCTCTCTTTTCATATTTTTATTGATTGTTGACTTTTTACAAATGTCTATTTAAATAAGATAATATTTTTATTATTTTTTACGTATAAAGTATAAAATAAACTATTCATTTATGGGATATGATATCTAAGTAGAATATACTAGCCTATCTAGAAAAGAAAACACAAATGGTGTTTATTCAAATTATGATTAGATCAGACATCCATCAAAGGATGTTATGAAAGATTGACTGATATGTCACTTTAAAAATAATCATTAACATAAACAGTTTTAATAATTAACAATTTATTTTGAATCATCTTTTTAAAATATTTTTAAACATAATAGAAGTTGATAATTAACGACATTTTTTTACAGAAGTTATTGATCACTTGGCAGTTCAAAAAGTGTTTGTTCATTGCTTTATTGGCGCTGAGCCAACGTCTACATTTTTGTTTTTGTACATAATCGAAAAACAAAAAGGAATTTCAGAGAAGATGATCATTTGTCCGATGTATTCAACGATGACAGTGGCAAGTAAAATGAGCAATTGAGAGTGAAGTTTTGTAATGCAATGAAGAAAGAGTGGATATGTGAGTAAGAAGGTGCTGACAATTCAAAATTTTATCAAAATTTTTTTTTTACGATCTTTATAGATGGTTGGATAGAGCGCATCGAGCTGAGTATAAAAAGATGGTTTTTAATTTTACAAACTCATTTTTAAAAGAGAAAAATTAAAAAAACTGAAACTTTTAAATTCAATAAAAGCCGTTGAATTTTCCAAAAAAACGAAAATTTTCCATCTTATAGTTTCGTCTAATCTTCGAATATATTTTATTCGGATTCAGGATCCACAATTGAGTATATAAACAATGTTTAATCGACTTCAAACTGATAAATCAGTCGATCCTAGGGGTCTAAAGTCCATCCATTAAAAACGTCCTGGATAATTTGCAAACCCATCAAATTTTTTTGAAAAGGAGATGAAGCCAATTTTTATACTTTATTCTGCCTGTCAGATAACAGAGAAAAAAAAGTATGCATGTTTCTTTTTAATATCGTTCGGTCGCTAAGAAAATTCATTTTTTCTAAGTCAGGAGCGAAAAAAATCGAAATTCTGCCCGTACTTCTCAATTTTCTCCATTAGAACTCAACTTTTATACAATATAATATTCAGAATCAGTGTCAAAAGCTGATTTGAACGATGTACATTTCTATCCTATCTGACCACTTTATTTTTTTTTGAGTTTTCACGTCAAAAAATTAGTGAGATTTTCACCAAAGCTCGATGTGCTCTATCCAACTATGTAGAAATAAATGGGAAACAAATCTTACTTGAACTTTAAATTTCCGGTAACTTACCGTCCACTTCAAAAAAATAGTGCAGAAAACTCTTTTTGGAATAATGTTTGAGAGAAAACAAGACAATTGAGTTTGATGCACTCATCTGAAAGGAAGAAGAAAGATACCTCGCCTTGCGGTTATCGGTGCCAAAATGTTCCCTATAGTTATAATCTTTGAATGTGGGGAATTATACGTTTACTAGTTATCAAATTACAGCTCTAGGCAGAATTCATAGGAACAATAGAACAGTACAGAACGTTATGGACCTGTAGAGTAGTCTGACAGTCTACTTAAGTCAGCAAAATAGTTACATATTCGTTCAGAATAACTCTTGCTAATTGAAACTGAAATAATACCATATTTTTAATAATTCGGCATACACCACTGGACGTATTATTGTTACAAAAAAATGTGTCCTGAATATATGCCTGTTGATCTCAAGGACGTATCCACGTTAATTATCAATGAAAGAGAATGGTTGCTTAAGCCATTCCTCCTTGCAAAATACACCACTTCTTTAGTGAGAATAATGATATTTTTATTTTTTTCTTGTTGTAACCCTACTAAAAAAAATTTTGTCGGCATCGGTTGTGCATGAGTGTGTACTCATGCACCAAATAAATTTTCTTCTGAACATCGATGCACACGAGTGCGAGATTTTTAGATTCTTCCGGAACCATTCTACCTCGATGCCATAAAAAATAATTTTGTCTTGCACCGATGCCAAGTTTCTTTTTCAATCATTATTTTGTTTTGTTATTGTTCGTGTATAAACACCATAGTATACTTGTAATATTTCGAATATCTTTTCGGCTCACGTCGTTTACTTCTCATAAGAGAAGTGTTAAGGTAGTGCCGTATGATTATGGCATGGGCTGCGCGCCCGTGCCCATCACCGATGTCGAGTCTTTTTTGTGCAATGCTGCGTCGAATTTTTTTTATAGAGTGGCACTGGAACAAAATCATGCTGTATTGAATCTAACCCTTTCCAGCCGGCTGTTTCGAAAACACAGCAAAAAGTGTTGCCAAATGGCAACATCAGGCTGGAAAGGGCTAACAATACGGCATCGTTGATTTGACATCGAAAATGATTTGATGTTTGCTGTTATCAGAACTAGGTATGTATCAATTCTTTTTTGAAGACTATTGAAAAATATGTCTAGTTCTAAGTCATCATCGCCTGCGAACGAACAATCTGGGTTTGTAGGCGACAATAAATTGTTTTCGGAGTCATTTGGAAACGCAATTCGGATGACTAGTCCTGAAAAGCTTTACCAGAGCCCATCTTACCCTAGTAAAAATCTTAGACACTTCTTAAAATTATCTTACTAAGATCTTATCCTTTAAGATTTTGATAAGATAATCTAAGATCTTATTGTTTAAGATCTTACTAAGATTTAATGACTCTACTTTCATTGACCCCTTTGTTTTGCTCTCATTCATCTATATAAGTAACCGAAAATATGAGTGATTATACAGTTATTTTTCTTCCAGACTCTGCTAGTACGTGCTCTCTCGAAAGTGTTCAACAACTTTTTAGAGTGTATCAATCATGCCGATCAAGTTCCATAGTTGGACACCTGAAAATATGAAATTTCTCTTCATTCTTCAACACTGTTCAACTGCTGCTTTGGATAATGCGGATTAAAACTTGAAAAATTTTCAGTAAATCTCGAATGAATATTATTTAAAAAATGTAATCGTTCGTACTATTAAGATTCTAATACATTCTTATCCAATCTTGAAAAAGTCTCAGACAGTGTAATCTTAGTAAGATCTTAGTGAGATTTCGCTTACATTTGCTAAGATCCTAGAAAAATTGTATCAATCTTAGAATTTTCAGGTCTCACGATCTTTGTAAGATTTGTTACGACAGATCTTTCCCAAGTGGTAAATCGCTTTTTGAACGAAACCTAGCGGATTATAGGTTATCGATGATGCTGAATCCGAATATCAACATGAGACCTGCTGCTAGGCCTTCCAAGTACCGCTTTCCTGGAAAACCAGTTTTTCAAAAACTCTAAAAAACAACCAAAGCCTTGCTTGATGAGGCATAATTGTAAGCCGCACATTTCTGACTAAAATGAGACATCTCCCAGCTCTACACGACCTTTTTTGCAAAGAATGTATAGAATTTACAAGAAAACCCTAAAATGTTCATTGTCAGCTCAAAACTACAGAAATAAGAAGAAATTAATTTACGGCTTTTCTTGTAAATTGTATAATTTTGCAAAGAAAGGTCTTGTAGAGCTGGAAGACGTTTCATTTTAACCAGAAAGAAAGACCAATTCTAGAATTGGTGCATGCCTAATCTGAACTATACACCAATTATTAATTAGAATTATGCTTTTTATTTGACAAAAAAAAAATTATTGTGAATAATATACATCTCATTTATGTGATAATTTGTTTTAAATCCTTTATGCATGCAGTATCGAGTTTAGTTAATTACTGATGGACAAATTGCTTTTCGTAGTCTTTTTGAATATTAAATTAATTAATCAATGAATCATCTTGTTTAAGTAAGTCGGCTAACATCGAAATATAATTACAAGCTGTTCGCAATGTTTCAATTCGTGATAATTTAAATTTATTTTCAACAGGTAATACATAACGTAATTGAGAATAGGCTCTATTTAATTTTAGCATTCGATGTTTTTCACGTACAGTTGCTTCTTCACGCTGAATAGTATTTAATTTTCGTTTTTTACGATAATTGGACGATAATTTTGTTTGTTTAGTTGTATCTGTTGATGATAAATATAAGGACATCTGTTGTCGATGTTCATCAAATAGAGAATTTGTTGAATTATCTAACGGCGAGAATAATATTTCATCACAACTAAATGAATTATCCATTAAAAATTGAAAAAAATTAATAAAGTTTAAATTAATGTGCAGATGTAAAATACACAGTATTTTATCATTTTTGCATGAAACATTTTTTAATGAAAACTAGCAACTGAAGAATTTTAACTTAGATTGACTAGATTAAATCATATGTGAATCGATAAAATACTTGTTACATATACAAAAATGATTGCCCGACTCACATTCATATGAAAGAATATAATTAAAGACTGATTTATTTTGTACTAGTATAATATTTTTGCGTTTTACTTCTTTTTTTCTTATAACTATAAGATATACATAGTTTTTTTGATTTTAGAAAAAGAATCTTTTTCTTCTTTGTGTCTGCAATTTACTATTGTAATTTGTGTTTTCCTACTATTTGATTGTATTCACCTAATATTACAATACTTCTAATGTTGATAAACGCGTCATTGCACGATTAATGAACTGTGACTTTTATAAGAAGAAATGAAAGTAAGTTATTGGAATTGATAAAAAAAAATGTTAATAGATTGTACATCGTCCTACTCAATGTATATAACTTGTATATTAAAAGAAAATAGCTGAATTGAATGTTAAAATGTTGAGTTTTCTTGATAAGTCGTCAAAATGCTGTTTGAAGAATAAAAATAATTCTTTTGAATAGATATTTGTGAAAAGGAGTGAAAATTTTTCAATAACTAGTAATGATAAGTGTTATTTAAAAAGAAAAGTTAATAAATATAGTAAACATCTGACGTATAATGAGAAGCTAAGCAGATATTGAATAAAAAAAAGTAAAGAAATTTCTTACTTAGTTTTTCTTATTGGTTAGTATACCTATTTCTCATATTAGTATTTGAACGATGAAAAAGCTTACTCTATAAAATTGACTAGAAAAAAAATGCTCCGGATGATCAAAGTAGAAATTTCTTTTTGCACTAAAAACGGGTGCTAAGATCAAAACTGATTCTAAGGATAAAGACTGATGTTTTCGCTACATTTTGGACAAAACAAATCTCAATTACATGTAAACGTTACTGAGAGAAAGAATTGTTGCTAACAAAAGTTTTGAACAACAGTCATTCCCTTTCTAAGAAAGATATACATTTGATCATCAAAAACAACAAAGAAACGCATTTTGATAATCAATTTTGAAACATAAATGATAACCCAAAAAAGTTCAAACTGTTTGTCTGACCAACATACAAAAATATGTGAAATATGAAGAAAAACATGTATTTACAAATGCAAAGTTGTGCTGACTTTCTTTGAATACCGTTAACTTTTTGTTTTCTTAATAATTGAACCAACCTAACGTTGCCTACTATTGTTATATAGTGTACGTTGCTTGAGTACTAAATTATCTATTTAAAATGTTTTTTCCACGGCAAAAAATTTCATCGAGATCAGTTAATTTTGACAAAAACTAAAAGTTTACAACACAAGTTGAATATTTTAATTAGAATAGAGCCTTTGTTGACATACAAAGTCGGATAATTTATATATCCGTTTTTTCATAAATATTATGAAAAAACGAAAATATAAACAAGTTGAACAAGTTTTTTCTATGTTCGGATACTATTTTGAGACGTAAAGAGTCAAGAATTTTTGATGGTAAACTGTCAACCTGACGAGATACGGTCACGTTATCTCTTGAGACTACGTTGAAAAAATACCAGCAGTACTCCTGAACAAAAACTTGTTAAACTTCATTACTAACTCGAAACCAATTAGATTTGTAAAGAACCATAACACGCTTCCCATCAACTGCTTCTCTCTCCTTTTTCCTTTCCAGCCAGTGATATTTCTTCTATTTTTTTTCTTATCGACACACACTCTCCAGTTGAATCAAACAGGAGTGCAGCTTATGAAATATATGAATATATGAAGTTTTCAAAACCCATTTGTCGTTGTTTAAAACTTGACATCGTTTCCTTGACAATTGTACTCATATTTACAACATCAGGTAACGAGTTATCATCAAAAATTTTGAGAGATGCTTTTCTCCTGTAGGATTTCAAGAACTCAAGAGATTTGCTGTGTAGAAGGCAGAGGAACCAAACAATACCTGAAATCAGAAGTTCAGAACGAAATTCAAACTTCGCACAATTAGTACTTCTTTTCAAAAGAAAGATACCATTTCCTTTATCATTAGCCACTGCAATTGTTAGCCAACGCAGTTGTTACGCTTGTTAGTCAGCATATCAATCTTTAATAGAAATCCACACAGAGGCATTTTCTATCTAGATTACTATTTGTTTTATTGAATTTTTACTTATGAATAAAGGAGACAAAAAGTTATCTAAGACCGCATATTAATTTCCGGCGTATAAAAACAAACTAACAAGAAATAGATATTGTTAGTGTATGTTCAATAGTAAATTTTCAACCAACTTTTAGTTCTTCAGTAATAATACCATTTTTATCCATAATGGGGTTTCAGAATTTCGGAAATACTATGTGTCACTTTTTGAATGAAGTCACCAGCAGCACCCAGACCGGCTTTCGCTTGATCGGCTGCTTTATTGACGTATTCCATTTTCTCGTTATATAAACTTTTAAATATCTCAAACGTCAAAGTCACATGAGCCATAGAAGCAAAGGTGTTTTGCTAAAGAGTGCATATTTCCTAATATTACACTCAATATTTTCAAATTAGACTTTATCTAAAATCACTGTAAAAACGCTAGAAAGAGGATACAGTGAACAATCAAATATAAAAACAACAGCATTTCCATTTCTTCGATGCTCAGAGTACATGTCATAGTAAACAAACATATAAAAACTACCTGCTTTTTCAAGCCGGGAGACCGCGATATTCGGATCAAGCATGTCGAGAAACGATGTTCACATAAGTTTGATGCTGAAGGCAGACAAAAAGTTTTCCTCGACATTTCTGCCTAAAGTTTTGGACGAAAACGTTTTATTTCGAAACATATCGAATTATATATCATTCGATGCAGTTTTTTTCGTAGATTCCGAATATCTAATTGGTTTTGCATAAAAGTTCTTCTGAACGTTTAAAATTTCAGTTTTTCCATTCTGTATATATATGTTCGTGTTCACTGAGAAAAAAAAGAAAAAAATAGGTTTATTTTTCTTCCCTTCCCATCATATGATATTCCACGACTTTCTTTTATATCGTCCTGCTTGGAATACAATACACAACATTCCGAATGACACAACAATGACGTCGAAAACACAACTGTTTCTCAAAAGCTTGTGAAAGAACACAAATAATTTGCAAAAAAAGATGCTTGTTTTACTAATTATTAAAGTAAGATGCTATTTCATTCATATACAAATTCAAATGATAAAAATACAGATCGCATATAAGTGTACAGAGGATACCAGTGCTTATTTCCAAGCGGGACGATTGACGTTATGTGATTTTAAAACACTTTTCAATCTATTAGAAGGAGAATTTGATGATTTACTTGAAAAGTTCAACTTGTTCGTTATCCGATTGCTAATTAACGCTCTAACTTAATTATTCTGCTAATCTTAATGAACAGAAATGCATTTATAATCAACGATGTTCATTCTATGCACAGTACTCGTTAAACACACGCGTTTTTCTTCCGCTTTTTACATATGTAATTAATTATAATATTCTGAAGACATTCTTCGCTTGAACTAGACTAAAAGCCGGCTTCTAGAAACCGGTGCACATCAAATTCTGTTTAGTCCGTGTAATTTGCACGGATTGATCCTAATTACCCCATGAACAGTAGAGTGATCATAATTACGCCAAAGCCTATATATAGAAAAAATGACTGTCTCTTTTAATTTTCGTAATTTCTCATTAATTAATTCTGGTCAAGTCCGAATGATGTGCAATTCACATGAGAAATCGAGCAAAGAATTTTCTACAAAATGAACTAATTTTTAATTTTTTTGCTTAAAATATCCGTTGAAACAAAGTTCTTTAAGTTCATCCCAGCCAAAAAAGTCATCCTTTCGCCGGCACAACGAAAGATAGACAAACAGTAATTAGAATGCTCGTCATTATAATGAAAAAGTAGAGAAAAAGAGCTGAGATAAAAAAGGAGAAACAAGTCATAATTATGCGTATACACACATGGAACGACATAAAAATAAAAGTAAATAAACAACAACAAATAGTTATATATGGATGAAGGCGCGGCTAACCATAACACTTCGAAATATTCAAACTGAGAACGAAAAGAAATATACCTGTTAGACAGAAGAATCAAAACAGAACCAACAACTTGACATATATCAAAAGTTAAAGTCGATAAACACCCGCGTGAATTTTTAGCTGATGTTTATAACTTTCAAACTCTATGAATATTTATTGCATCTCCTTTGCTAAACCAGGGATACGATAAGAATACTTTCTATCCCCGATATTTTCAAGAAATTTTCTCATGTGTTTAATCAGAAGATTGGGCTAATCAAAATTTATACTCTTTCGATAAAATGCTATATTATCTAGCTCAGAAAGGACATATTAAAGATGAATATCAAATATTCTCATTTAAACTAAAAGCGTGTTCTTTCATTGAATAGAAGCAACTTCTTATTTTGTTATCGTGTAGTTGTGGCGATTATTTTTCTTCCCACGTTTTGCAGTTTGCTACTGTTTTCAATTTTTTGAGAGTGAGAGGAGGAAAGAACAAACCATTTTTAGATTCTCTCAGTCACATAGTAAAATCATTTTTTCGTAATCAGTAATGGAGATCAAAAGGACCTTCTTTCTCGCATAATTCTTCAAATATGTGAAGAAAGCTCAGCTTTTGACAAGTGAACGGAGGAAGGCTCTGAACTGTGCGTAGTCAGTATTGCTGTGTAGTTGACTCAAGCTTACGAAGTTCGAGCCCAGGATCAAAAATCTTAGAACAAGCTTAGTAGTAGGATTTTCCGACCTGGGAGGAAGAAGGATGTTTGAAGAATGAGAAGGTTTATTTATTTCAGGGAGACTATAGCTCGTAGTTCCCGTGAACTTGATTAGATCATGTTCTCGAAGAAAAGTTCAAATAAAACACGGTGAAATCAACTGTCACTTAGCGGAAAATAGTAAAAAAATTGTTTTTTCTTAATCTTAATTCGTAGATTTTGAAAATGTTTGAGAAGCTGATACGCTCGCCTCGATATGCCTGGCAGTTTCAATCGTACACGAAATACTTTTGTGTTGATGTTTTGATGTCATAGAAACACTTTTTGGGTCAAAATCAGGTTTTTGAGATAGTGTGTGGTGAGAAGTGCACGAAGACGCAAAAAGTGGTTTATTTCGGGTCCTAGGTAAAATTCCGCCTCCGCCTTCCGCTCCGCCCTTCCGCCTCCGCCGTTTGGTATTTTTCCGCCACAGGGATATTCCGCCGAGAAAGTGGTAAATTTCCGCCTTCCGCCTCCGCTCATA